>CM051704.1:2745441-3050441 GCA_028022725.1 Lycodopsis pacificus
ACAGACAGATTTATTCTTTATTTTACTTACAAATGCAAAAAGATGTTTTTCCAATCCTACCAGGAGCTTTAAATACACGTTAGGTGGTACATTACTGAAGGCCTTTAGACTCTATACATGGGCTCTAGAATCCTTTCTCTCAGTGGGAGTGTTGAAATCATTTCTGCTCGAAAGATGCTCCTCAGATTTCTCACTGCATGCACACACATTGCACACGGTACACGGTACATGCACGCTGCCTTCCGCTAACACAATACGACATGTCAAAAAGAACAAAGACAATCGCAGGAGCCCTTTTCACTTCCCGGGTCGCTTTAATTGAGGAGCTTCTCCCAGAGAAGTGTCTCTCTGCTGATGAGCCTCCTGATGGAATCCATATACGGAGCTTTAATTAACCGTGTTTTACACATCCAGTCCACTGACGAGAGGATCGGTCACGTACCGTGTAGCACCACGCTGTGCACGTGTGTGTATATTCTCATCTTCATTTATTTTGACTGTATGTGTGGTTTTGTGGACTCATCATTGAGTTTCTTCAAAGGGGGGGGACTAAATATTAAACCCGTTCTTCAATAGAGTGCAATACAATCTAACTGGACCACTACCTACTCCCTTTAGAACAGGGATTCCCAAAGTGTTCCCTAGAGCTGCCTCTAGGGGGTGCGCGAGAGGAAAAATGTAATGGTGGTCTCATGGTGCAGTCCTGTCTCCTAAAAATTACGTTCCCCCAAAACTAAAATGCATTCTCAATTACGTTTGACCATAAAAGTATTTTCTCCCTGATCACGTTGGTGTTTGACGCCTTACAAATACGTTTCTCATCAACATATCTTTGCCGTACTCTAGTCTTTATTATTATGTTTCTGTGATCTGCCTCGCCTCTACCCCGCCACCCACGAGTTGTTGCCCTGCGGCCTGTTCCGAGGGCTGAAGACCTGGCGATCGGGTGCCTCGCGGTGGGGGCGGCTGGAGACCTCGCGTCCCGGAGCCAACGGGTGAGCGCCCGCCACTCGGAACCATAAAACCAAGTCCCGGGTTTCACCCGGGGGATATTCCGTGACCGTGAAGAACAAACACCACGGCCCAGCAGATCAGCTTTTGGGGACAATACCAAAATGTGATATTTCAATATTTTAATATTGACCAGTAATGACATAGTCGCCGTATTTAGTTTTTAAACACACAAGATAAAAGCGTGTGATCAAATGTGGATTCAATTGTACGGTTGCAAAATAACTGTCGGTAACTGTGTCGGTGACTGTGTGTGTCAGTAACTGTGTCAGTGACTGTGTGTGTCAGTGACTGTCAGTGACTGTGTCAGTAACTGTGTCAGTGACTGTGTGTGTCAGTGACTGTGTGTCAGTGACTGTGTGTGTCAGTGACTGTGTCAGTAACTGTGTCAGTGACTGTGTGTCAGTGATTGTCAGTGACTGTGTCAGTGACTGTGTCAGTGACTGTGTGTGTCAGTGACTGTGTCAGTGACTGTGTCAGTAACTGTGTCAGTGACTATGTGTGTCAGCGACTGTGTCAGTGACTGTGTGTGTCAGTGACTGTCAGTGACTATGTCAGTAACTGTGTGTGTCAGTGACTGTGTCAGTAACTGTGTCAGTAACTGTCAGTGACTGTGTGTGTCAGTGACTGTGTCAGTGACTGTGTCAGTAACTGTGTCAGTGACTGTGTGTGTCAGTGACTGTCAGTGACTTTGTGTGTCAGTGACTGTGTCAGTGACTGTGTCAGTAACTGTGTCAGTGGCTGTGTGTCAGTGACTGTCAGTGACTGTGTCAGTAACTGTGTCAGTAACTGTGTGTCAGTAACTGTGTCAGTGACTGTGTGTGTCAGTGACTGTGTCAGTAACTGTGTCAGTGACTGTGTGTGTCAGTGACTGTGTGTGTCAGTAACTGTGTCAGTAACTGTGTCAGTGACTGTGTGTGTCAGTGACTGTGTCAGTAACTGTGTCAGTGACTGTGTGTGTCAGTGACTGTGTGTGTCAGTAACTGTGTCAGTAACTGTGTCAGTGACTGTGTGTGTCAGTGACTGTGTCAGTAACTGTGTCAGTGACTGTGTGTGTCAGTGACTGTGTGTGTCAGTGACTGTCAGTGACTGTGTGTGTCAGTGACTGTGTCGGTGACTGTGTGTGTCAGTGACTGTGTCAGTGACTGTGTCAGTAACTGTGTCAGTGACTGTGTGTCAGTGACTGTCAGTGACTGTGTCAGTAACTGTGTCAGTAACTGTGTCAGTGACTGTGTGTGTCAGTAACTGTGTCAGTAACTGTGTCAGTGACTGTGTGTGTCAGTAACTGTGTCAGTAACTGTGTCAGTGACTGTGTGTGTCAGTAACTGTGTCAGTAACTGTGTCAGTGACTGTGTGTGTCAGTGACTGTCAGTAACTGTGTCAGTGACTGTGTGTCAGTGACTGTGTGTGTCAGTGACTGTCAGTGACTGTGTCAGTGACTGTGTGTGTCAGTGACTGTGTCGGTGACTGTGTGTGTCAGTGACTGTGTCAGTAACTGTGTCAGTGACTGTGTGTCAGTGACTGTCAGTGACTGTGTCAGTAACTGTGTCAGTAACTGTGTCAGTGACTGTGTGTGTCAGTAACTGTGTCAGTGACTGTGTGTGTCAGTAACTGTGTCAGTAACTGTGTCAGTGACTGTGTGTGTCAGTGACTGTGTCAGTGCCTGTGTGTGTCAGTGACTGTCAGTGACTGTGTCAGTGACTGTGTCAGTGCCGTCTGATGGAAAAGATTCTTCTCTCAGATGAAATGGGTCCGTGATGTGTTGGATGTTGATGGTGGCTGCCCGGTCTGCAGTCTGCATTTATCATTTCATTTCAAACTCGCGAGCGCCCTGTACTCCAATCAAAGACACAATGTCATTCAGATCATGCCTGTTACCATTCTGCAGTTTGTGAAACACGCACGTGTCTTCTCCATATGCACAGCAGCAAATGAGTGAGTTCTTGGAGGAGGTTAGGGCGCTGCTGTGAACCTTTGACCGCCGCTATCACGCACGGCTCTTCATGTCTCTGGTTATTGAGATGTGTTGATGGAGCGTGAGTAATTAATCTGTGGTCAGGCATCTTCCCTCCATGACGTCGTCGATAGAAGAGGGCGCGAAGGCTGAGGACGAGAGGCCTCTCCATCGGACACCAGCCTCTCTGGTTAACTTTGCTCCAGCAGTGAGTGGAAGGGAGGGGATGTGGAGGGGAGGCATGTTCCATCAAGAGAGGGGATGTGGAGGGGAGGCATGTTCCATCAAGGGAGGGGATGTGGAGGGGAGGCATGTTCCATCAAGGGAGGGGATGTGGAGGGGAGGCATGTTCCATCAAGGGAGGGGATGTGGAGGGGAGGCATGTTCCATCAAGGGAGGGGATGTGGAGGGGAGGCATGTTCCATCAAGGGAGGGGATGTGGAGGGGAGGCATGTTCCATCAAGGTAGGGGATGTGGAGGGGAGGCATGTTCCATCAAGGGAGGGGATGTGGAGGGGAGGCATGTTCCATCAAGGGAGGGGATGTGGAGGGGAGGCATGGTCCATCAAGGGAGGGGATGTGGAGGGGAGGCATGTTCCATCAAGGGAGGGGATGTGGAGGGGAGGCATGTTCCATCAAGAGAGGGAATTGCTTTTTCGTGTATGTAATCATCGGCTCGAATCATGGTGCTGTAGAATGATCAGAACCAAACTATTGATCTTTATTTTGTTAGTATGCATCGCTGAGTTTTTATCCATAGAAACAAATAGCTGTTTGACATTCAGTGGTTTGTAGTTTTGTCAAGTTGTCTCAGTTTTATTGCAGTTTTATCAAAGCGTCAGCTACACATGTCAGATTAAAATATTGAATATCCATTCCTGCTAACTCATTCATTTTCATCCTCTCAACGATGTGCACTGCTGTTGTGAAAGTGGAGGTAATGAGGTGTTCTCCGCCATCCTCGCCTCACCTAGGACATATAATAGTGACTTATGGCTCCTAGTGAGTAACCTTTTCTTTTGTCTTATTAGTAATAATGCAGAGACCACTCCAGTCATCCACCTTCAGGCTGCAGGTCTGGATGAACACCACAGACCAGCGCACCTCGTTCTTTATCCAGGTGTCCTCTGGGACGGACAGCTGCTTTAGATAGATAGATAGATAGATAGAGAGAGAGAGAGAGAGAGAGAGAGAGAGAGAGAGAGAGAGAGAGAGAGAGAGAGAGATAGATAGATAGATAGATAGATAGATAGATACTTTATTCATCCCCAGGGGGAAATTTGATTTAATGGATCCTCCTGTCAGCCTGAAACGCTCTCAACTTCCCAGCCCCCCCCCCCCCGCTCTCACCAGCTCTGCTGCATCGATCATACACACCGCTGTTGGTTCTTATTTCCTACCAACAGAGGGCAGAACGAGCCTCTCAATGCATCAGAAACATACACATTTGATACACAGCATGTATACATGTTCAAAGCACACACACACACACACACCAGGACAATCTATCTCAATCCAGCTACCTCTGTGCCACATAAACACACATAAACACACATAAACACATAAACACATAAACACACATAAACACATAAACACACATAAACACATAGACACACAGCTCCAACAGTTGGCTATTTGTCTGTATTAGAGGTGAACCAGGCTGATGGATTATTGTCTGCAGTAGTTTGTCCGTCCACAGATTCTCATCCCTAAACAATCTAGAAAAAGGTCCCGGGGTCAACCACATGGCGTGTGTGTGAGTGTGTGTGTGTGTGTGTGTGTGTGTGTGTGTGTGTGTGTGTGTGTGTGTGTGTGCTATCAATGTTGAAAGATGGAGTAATGTTACATCACTTTTCAGAGAGAGGACAGCTGGTGGCCAAGAACAGAGGGACAGTTGGGGGGGGGGGGGACGCCAATATTTACAGTCTGTGTGACATTCACACACACACAGGAAAATGCCAGGTACACACACACACACACACACACACTCACTAATTCATTTTTCCACCCGGTCATCCAGCTCCCTGCCCAGCCCTCCTTTAGAACAACACACCTGTGTGAGGCTCAGAGCTGTGGTTCAGTTCAGCCAGGATGATCCTTTGTATCTCTGCAGTGGCGGCTGGCCAATAGAGGGCCATGGGGCCTGGCCCCACCTAGAGCCACACAAAAAAAACAAATATATATATATATATTTTTTTCTTTTTTTTGTGGAATTTTTTTTTAAAGTTAGACTTGAAAATAAAAGTATCCACATGGTCGAAATGATGAGATAGCATGTTGTCTGTGTACCGACATTAAAACTATCACAACAGGTGGACCGGAGAGGCAACAGCCCGAAAAGCGGTTTCCCAACGATTGAAAAAGGTCGACAAATAATCCCAAAATGTCCACGAAGAGAAAAATTGATGCAGAGGCAAGAAAATGTAATGAAAGATGGGAAAGCGAATACATTTTTGTGCTTCAAGGAGAAAAACGGGTCTGTCTTCTGTGTTATGAGGCGTGTCGGTGATGAAGGAATATAATTCACGTCGGCATTTTGACACCAAACACGGAGCTAAATTTAGCCCCAAGAAAAACATCAAATTGTCCAAGAATAAAAAGGCAGAATGCAATCACAGCAGAATATATCTACACAGCTACAGCCAGTGCATGCTGAAGGTATGTGAGCAGTGCTCCGACCAGATACAGACTTTTACAAATGTCAGTTTGTGAAGAAACACCATCGCAGACCGAGTTCATGAACTAGCAGCAATCTAACAACACAGCTAAGAGACGAGCAGGTACTTGTGTTTTTAATGAACTGTTGATGAAAGCACAGACAACACGGATACATCATCTATCCATGTTTATAGACCTGACTCAGTGAGCAGCTCTTGGATGTAGCTGCCGTGCACAGGACGACGACAGGGAGGAACATTAGTGATGCAGAGAGGTGACACAAATAGCTTTGAACAAAGTTAATGTCATAACTTGTGTTTGATATTTGTCTTTGTTATTTTCTTTAATAGTTTGATCTTTGATAGAGTAATGTGGGTTTCTTAACCCTCAATTAAAATGATTTATGTTATAATAACAGAAATGTGTTTAAATATAATTTTTCATTTATATAACTGCATGTACAATATTTTTACACTTGAACAAACAATAATCAAATGCAGAGAGTTATTTAACAATATGTTAGGGAGAAGTTAGTTACACAGTCTTACAGTTACAACCGGCCCTTTGAGGGCGACCGTGATGCTGATGTGGCCCGGAGTGGAGATGAGTTTGACGCCCCTGCTGAAGGAATCCCAAGGATAACGTTGCCCTGCCACCTAGTGGTATGCGAGGACCAGTTTTCAGTGCTCTACATGGAGCAGGTCCGGAGACTAAAGGCGTTGGTGCAGAACACCCTCATTTCAACCCCTGAGGTCCTTTCCCTGACAACGTGACGCTTCATTCACCACTTCAACATGCTCCACTGTGACGTGCTTGTTTTTGAGTGGGCGTATAATCATAATTACTACAACCGATAACAACAATAATCACACCGAGCACTTAACACCGTTGAGTTAAACTGAGGTAACGCCTGTGAACATGATCTCTTTGCCTCCACTCAAGCTGTGCTGTGCTTCCATGGGGATTAATACACCAGGAAGTTAAGGAAGCCAGTGCATTCTGGGTGAGGTGCATTTCTGAGACGGAGCCGACAGCAGCCCTCCAACAGTTAAATCTCAGCCTCGTTGATCAGACTGATGCAGACAGACTCAACACTCTGGGGAGATTCCCTTTGGTCATGCTCATGTCCAGAGAGGTCAGAGGTCACAGTTGGCTACAAAGTAGCATCAGCGGAGCTGGCAGGACTTCAGAGTTTTCCCTGTTGTCTTTTCATCCCCTTGTCTGACCGATGCCTTTCAACAGTTACTCACACTGTGCAGGCCAGAGCACCTCGTAACAGTGTGTCCTACGTGCACATAGAGACGCACCAAACGCACTTTCACTGGCCGACTCCTTCTAAACGTCCGTCCGGATCACGTTTGCCATTTGGACATCTTATTTGAATCTCTACATCTCTGAATGATCAAAGCTCAGATTTATCTGACTGTTTGTATGAACTGATGAAAAAGTAGCCGTCTGCAGTAATATCAGAAGTTGAGGATGTGATGCATCGAGATGCATGGAGAATGACTGTGTTGTTATTTTAACCGTTGACAGGTGATTGGTGAGGCCGGTGAAGATCGGCTCCTTTAACCCACATGATATTCTCCTTGTGATGAGTGACACGTCAGCTGTGGCTGCGTAGTGGAATCAGGCCGGGGTTCTGGCTCTGAACGTGTCTAGAACAGAACAAGCTCTGCCAGTTGGCCCGCAGCCAGCCGGCTTGTACAACGTTTAAAGCCGTCCCAGCGGATCTGCGGATATGAAGATCTGCTCCTTTTCCTCTTTGATTTCATTTAGTTTATTTTCTGCCAAAGAGCGATGCAGCAGAGTGTGTCTGTAAATAAGTGTGTGTGTGTGTGTTTGTGTGTGTGTGTGTGTGTGTGTGTGTGTGTGTGTCCACACTGTTTGCAAGGAGCAACAACTGTGAGTTCTCTTTGACAACAGTTGGAAACGAATAAGAGCCGTACAGATGTTGTCCTCTACGAAGCCTTCATGTTCTCTTCTTCAGTGAGCTGGTGATCCTCACTGAGAGCTTACCCGCCTTTGAATTTGTTGTTGGCTGGTTTTACATATTCTCCTCATTATAGTGACTTTATTTGGGGTTTTATATTTGAAACAAACCACACAAGAAAAGATAATCCTAAAATCATATTTAGTTGAGTCGGCACAGAGGGCATGAACAACTCTCTGAACTGTAGAGCGGAGATAAATATGAGACGTCTTGTAACCTGTCTGTAAGTGTGTAGGGACCACCGATGTCCACCAGGTGGAGTGGAAGCATCTGTACGTGCTCCGCATGGTGTTGTCCAGTATTGTGGTGCTTGTGTGTTGTGGTAAAAACCTTTAGAATATATATCCTTCCATCAGCGGTCAGCTGTATACTCCGACCCTTCTACGCCCTTGTTTAAACACAAATACAACGTTTAAGAGAAAAGTACTACAAGGACCACCTTGATGAAAGCAGCAATGAAGTCCTAAAGATGAGCAGAAGTAACGTAAACCAGCGTTGTTCTGGCCACATTGTGACATTCATATACTATACTGTATACGTCCATGTTTGCAGAAAGAATAAGAATATTTAATAATATATACTTAATGTAATGAATGTAATTACGATAGTGCTTGATATTTCATTTGAGGTGTTTCTTTATGATCATCTCTGACCCTCTGATCCCTTCAGCTCAGCACAGCAGCGAGGAGGCGGCTGATTAAACTCTAATCTCTCCTTTAATCCACTTGTTCTATCGCAGAGATTATGGTACTAATTTCTAATGCAGCGCTCTGCGGGACAGAGCGGCGTACCTGTTCATCTCTCTCGGGTTAGAAGAAGAGACCATAGCTGCTCAAAGCCCCCTGACCTTCTTCAGGGTTCTCTTGTTGGAGGGCTCGTTCGAGTTGTTTGTGAACAGCCACATCTCTCTGGAAGGAAGATGTTCCTGAACAGCTCATCCTTCCCACTTTGTCACTCTAAACCCAACAGGGCCTGCAGGTTCAGTCAGTTCCCCTCACACCGTCTCACTGCTCTGCTAACCCGGCTTTCTGCCTCAGCTCTCCTACCTTTCCTCATCCCCTCATACCAACCCTTCGTCCTTCCTTCCTTCCTTCCTTCCTTCCTTCCTTCCTTCCTTCCTTCCTTCCTTCCTTCCTTCCTTCCTTCCTTCCTTCCTTCCTCGCTTCCTCGCACGATTTCTAATGAAGCTGTCTTTCCACCCAACGCCTAAACCACGATTCAACAAGAAAACAGCTTATTGCTTCCTCATGTAGTTCATAGGGAAGGAAGCAGTTATTATGAGGAGGCATTATGTAGTATGTTTTTTAATTATCATCTCCTTGTATAATGCCTATGTAATAATATCTTTATCTCTCTATGGATTGTTCACGGTGTCGTTGGTGTGCCACTGTACTGTCTGGTTGACTGCGTATCGTTTTAAGTCTATTTGATGACGATGAAGTATATTTCATCACACAGTTATCCAACTTCAGTCACAGTTTGTGAAGGCCCTCAGTGAATCCACATGACCTGGTTGAGTGGTGTATGGAGCGCTTGGTATATAAGGGATTTAGTCCTTTTTGTAGATCCACATTGAGGTCATCTGAGCAGGTTAGCTGAAGCCATCTTTGTGATACCATCTGAAACACTGCACTCCTTCTTGATAGACCCACACTAGATACTAAAAGATTGTTTCATCATTCATCATCAGCAAGGACAGATTTCAGCGAAGTCTTTTTGTCAAATTCTATTTCAAATGTTCCAGTTCCCTGAATAACGCACCCTGACAGCTGATGCAAGGTCTCACTTTCTCAAGCCTGAGCATCGCCTCCAGATGAAGCTCTCCATGATGCTTGATTGTTTCCAGTGCAGTAATCTGAGTCGTCCTTTACATTCACGTCGTCTGTTTCTCTCCTCTCTTCGTTGATCCATGTGTCGTATGATCCCTGGACCTTCCCCGGGCCGCCATGACCAGTTTGCACTCTGTGCTTTTTTTTTGGATGCGTTTTAGTGCATTGTGATAATCTCCCCGAGCTTCATGAATCAGCAGCGCTGCATCAGATTATCAGACGCTACACGCTGAATTGGAATCGGTCCAGCCGGAGCATTTAGATGAAATGTCCTTTGGCCCGTTAACCTCAGAGCTCTGTGCATTTCACATGCTCTCGGGGGAAATCTTTAACAGAGTTCATAGATGCTTTTGATGGTCAGCAGCAGATCTGATGTGCCCAAAATATATGTAGTCTTTATCCTTTATCCAGCCAAATTCAGGACGCACGCACTCACTCAGATAAACCCGCTCATGTGTGCACGAGTCTGCAAAGACAGTAGAACACACTGCTGCACATTGCATTTCTGCATTCATGTCTGCATGCATTGTGCTTATAGCAAACACACTCAGAGAAGCGGAACATGTTCCAGATTATTTTGAAGAACTGACCGTAAACACTTTGTCTTATAATATATTCGACTTAAAACAATGAACTGAAGTCAAATCCTCTTTTGTTAACACGTTCATCGCATCAACTACATCGCAGTGTGTGTGTGTGTGTGTGCACATGTGTGTGTTTGTGCAAATCACATCCGTCATCCACACAACACACATGACTGTGTGCCGTGTCTTTACAGAAACAGCTCCCAGCCTGCTGCTCTTACAGGTGGACGGCTGAGGACAGGAAGAGTTGCTGCTTCCGTGTTTCTGAGGCATCGTCCTGCATCAGGACACCAGGAAATGAAAACTAGTGCTGTAAACTGTCTCTGCATGTGACAGTCGTTGGAATCAGTGAGAGAATCCATTCATCCAATTGAAGCTGTTTGACAACGTGATATGAGGTGTTGCGTTTGTTTAGTTGATTAGACTGTCATTGCTCTGCTGTTGGCTTGACTTGTCCTTCAGCACAGACCTGCTCATACATCAGTAGGATTCACTTTCACGTCTCTGCCAGGAGAATCCTGTGATTGCTCGCATGTGTGTGTGCGTGTGTGTGTGTGTGTGTGTGTGCGTGTGTGTGTGTGTGTGTGTGTGTGTGTGTGTGTGTGTGTGTGTGTGTGCGTGTGTGTGTGTGGGTGTGAGTGAGTGAGTGACCTTCTCTGTGTCTGTTCATCTCTCAGGCTCCTCCTCTTGTGGTTCTGGTGACTCACACTTTCTCAGAACACCTTTTTCAGCCGCGATACATTGACCATTTACCGTAACAGCTGTATCAGGATGTGTATCTCATCACAACCCTACTCATTGGGCAATCTGGGGCCACGTCTTGTCATACAAACAGCCCAAAACATTGGAGAAATGCTGACACGTGTCTGCAAGTTTGGCCTGCAGAGCTGTGAAGCGGCTTTTGGTCATGCAGCAACACCTTCAGCGATTAAAACGGCTGCAAATCCAGTGTCAGAGCTGTCAACAGGCATGAATGACCCAATAGCTTATGAATGAACATGAGACCGGGCATCTACCTACATGGGCACACACACACACACACACACACTCACACTCTCGGCTAGATATGGCCAGATGGTGTAATCCTTTAGTATTCCCTGTGTTTCACATTTTTCCCCTCCTGCGTTGGGATTACGCCGTCGTCCAATCGGATTTCGGCCCACTCTCCAGTGATGATGTGAGATAATGATGATGGGCGGGTGAGTGAGTGAGTGAGTGAGTGAGACAGGCATGCATGCAGCAGAAACACTGTACGTGGCGTTGTGCAACACATCGCGTCGGATGTAAAAGCGCTCCACGCTGCCGTTTGTAGAGCGGACGCTGACCATCACTGTCCAGGTAAGAGGCGGGACGGGTCAGAGGAGCTGTTCAGCACCACAAGGTGTACATGTGTGAACCACAAGAGATGTTAGCGACGAGCAAACTGAATGGCTTTCTCAAAGCGTGAGCCTTGGGTTTGACATTGTAAACTGGGTGCATTTCACCGTAGCTTGGTTTTTAGAAAGGGAATGTAATGAGGACGAGGGGGACAAGGAGTTGTATGGTCTAGAGTAGCCAAATTAAATTGCATTCAAATGATGTGTCACAGGACAATATGGCTGCAGTATTCATGTGCTGTAGATGTAAGTGTCCATTATGTCTCCTGCTGTACAATGTAAACAATGGGAACTTTAAAATTCGTCATTTCTCCAGATGTTTTCTGGATGCTTCCAGATCATATCCATCATATTTTGTAATAAGGATGACAATGCCATTTTCGTATGTGTGTGTGTGTGTGTGTGTGTGTGTGTGTGTGTGTGTGTGTGTGTGTGTGTGTGTGTGTGTGTGCGTGTGTGTGTGTGTGTATTTCGATGCTTTGAAGGTTCAAATTCCTCGTGTCAAGACCAGAATGCTAACACCTTATCAGACTTGCAGTCCTGCTGCTGTGCAGAACAAAGTATCCAGGCCTACAGACCTGGTAGAGGAACTCGCAGCCACTTACTGTCACATGGAGTCTAATTTCACGCCTACTTAGCTGTTCCGGCACTCGTGTGGCAGATTAGAGAGCGCGTGCGTTGATTGAGTGCAGATGTACGTTTAATGAGGAGAGGATGGGGGAAGTGTGTGTGAAATAAGTGGTCCTGTGTAATTAGTGCGTACGTGTCATCGGCTCAGTGTGTCTGCACACAGAATCATCATGTAGAATCTCACAGTCATCAAAAGCAATCGAACTGGTGCAAAGAAGCCACTCCACTGTTGTTGCCTCACTTGACTTCCCCAGGGTCGGAGATATTAATAATCCTCGATTCTGAAAAAAAGAACCATCTGGACTTTTGGCACCGTGAGAGGTTGTGCATGAAATACAACCAGTCTGACTTCATCCATCTCTCTCTCTCGTCCCACGCAGGTCAGTGCTTCCCGTGTATGGTGGACGTGGTGCCGGTGAAGAACGAAGATGGCGCGGTGATCATGTTCATCCTCAACTTCGAGGGCATGACAGAGGAAGTACTCCTGCACCACAAACAGCTGCTCAACCACCGCCTGCCCGCCTGGCTCGTCACCGGTAGATACCGACTAGGCCTCACTCACGCTGCTCTTTCTGCTCCGCAATGATCGAGTCAGGCTGGAGCGACTTTGTGTCCCGTCTGTCTGCACACTTTCTGCTCGAGACTTAAATCAGGAATGCTTCAAAATATTTCATTTTTTATATAAAACAGAAAAATCATGGGAGCAAACATCGCTGAAGGAAGAACAACGTTATTGATGGAGCAGTAGTAGAGAGAGTCCAGCAGCTTGACTCTCAGTCGGTCAACCTTTCACTGGTTCCGTGACTTTAAATCCTCGTCCAACATGCACTTACATTTCCCTTTCAATAAGCCAAGTGGACTTATGTTGAGTCGGCGAGGAGTGACAACCATCACTTTAATTCACCTGTTTCATTTCCAGAAAGGCCAGCTGGCTGTTGTATTGGCTGAGCTGTGTACTGCTGTGAATCCTGGGTATTTGTGTTGGATCAGGTTTCTGGCGAAATGAACCTGCACTTCATGTTCCAGAGGGATACCACTGGGTTCAGTGATAACATTCTAAATCAAGTCTGTCTTGTTTTCTTTGTTTTTAACTTGGCTTAAACCCAAATCCAATAAGTCCTCCTGTCCCAAATTCCTGCAGATTGTTTTTGAAGCTGTATTTTAAAGGTCTATTGGACTGATCCAGTTCAGACCTCCCTCCCTCCTAGCATGACCTCTAATACTTAGAACATCCTGCATGTCCTGTCTCTACTCGTTTCTCTCTTTAGATCTCCCTTTTCCTTGCAGTTCCCTCCTCCATCTCTCCTTCCTGCTACAGTATAATCTTGGAAACGCACCTGTCCTCTCCTCCATTTTACCTCTTCCTCCTCTTCCTCCTCTCCAGGTCGCCCACGAGGCTTCAAGCTGCGTCTTCCCCTCCTGCGCTCGCTGTCCAACAGCAAAGTGTCTCTGGACGACACTGAGGCCGCTCGCATCTCCACCGCCACACGTATGCCGCTGCACCCAGACCACTGCAGTCACGAGTCCTTAGGCCTCGGGGAGTTCCGGCCTCTTCCCCCTTTACCGCTCGACCACCAGGAGCAACTCGTCAGCAGCAGGTAGGCCCTGTGAGGGACATGCTGGGGACAAAGAGATGGGTTAGCAGAGGCTTCTTTTAAATACAGAGTATGTCTCACGCTCACCAATGAGTCCTAACAAGGGTCTATGCATGAGCCTTTTGAGCATGCTGTGTTTCTGCTGTATTTCTTACCAAAAAAAAAAGGCGCAAATCCTATCGATTGAGAAAAGCTACATTATCTCACAGTGTAATTCTGTGATGTGTGGATTGTTGTTTCTGTTTCTTGTAGCAAATGCATCTTGAATGCTTTCTGCCAGGAACTGCTACAGTGAGGTCAAAGGTCACTGTTAGCCAAAACCAGCAGCATTCTGTTTTTAGTATAGACCCTGAACCCTCACCTGCAATATGCAGTTCATGACTTCCAAATCTCTCACTCTGTTAATACCCATCACGTCCTGCGTTTCCTAGGTCGGCCCTACAGAGTTGGCCAGAAGACCGCCAGGAGGACCAGTGCACCTTGCTGGGCCCCGACCCTCCTGCACCCACTCCTACTCCTCCTCCACCTCCCCCCAGAGCCCACCTGGTGGATACCCTCTCCCAGTCGTCCCCCTGCGTAGCGCCTCACCACCGTCTCAGCCTCAACCCGGACGCCTCGGGCTCCAACTCCTCCCTGTCACGCAGCCGCTCGCGGGAGAGCTTCCACAGCATGCGTCGTGCGTCCTCCGTAGACGAGATCGAGGCCATGAGGCCCGACAGGGACCGGAAGAACCACAGAGCGAGTGTCCAGCCGGGATGCAGCAGCACCGGTGAGCAGTTGGACGCAGAAAAAACGAAAAAAAACCGCCTACCTTTCCTATCATCCCCATCGATTTTCACCTCCGTGTGTGTTTGCAGGCGCGGTAAACAGCAAGTCCAACATATTGAACTCCACGTCGGACTCGGACCTCATGCGGTACCGCACCATCTCCAAAATCCCTCAGATCACCCTCAACTTTGTGGATTTCAAACCGGACCCGCTCATCGCCCTGCCCAGCGGGGAGATGGACATCATAGCTCCCTGCAAGCTCATCGACCGGACGCACCACGTCACGGAGAAAGTCACACAGGTAGGAGCGTGTGCTGGTCCTCCAGGAGAGAGGTCGCAGCCGTGTTATCACTTTGTTTGTGTGTCAGGCCTGTTCTATTCCACGCTGCAGCTCAGCCTCTAGTGATCTCAGAGGTTCAGTGGTGGAGGCGTGTGTCCCCATGTTCTGGATACACTTCTGCATGTGTGTAGGTGCCGTCGGACAGACATGCAAGCTAGCATGATTCACTTGCCGCCCGCCAGCTACTTCCACTCGCAAAGTAATTCAGGTGAGGAGACACCACCAAGGTCACCCCTGCTGCTCCAAACCAACCACACGTAGCTAACCAGCCAGGAAGGAACGTCTCTGTTGTGAGAGGAGAGCTTTATTGAGGGCAATGGTTGCACAAATCAGGTGGTTTGTAGGGGAACCTTTCCTCGTCTACTTGGACAGAAGGTTTAGTTTAGTATTGGACCCTTTTTCTTCCTGGAGGAGGACGTCTTATAGGTTACTTAGGCTCCATCACAGAGCCTTGTTCTGCCTTGTTTCAGATTGTGCTGAGAGTCTTGGAACAGGTGAAGACTTGATTCAGCCTGATAACACATCACAATGTGCCTCATTTCCCCCAAATCCAGAGGTGAACGACATGCTTGTTCACATTTGCCGGAGTTACTTTGCACTTTCTGTATGTGTGTGTGTGTGTGTGTGTGTGTGTGTGTGTGTGTGTGTGTGTGTGTGTGTGTGTGTGTGTGTGTGGGTGTGTGTGTGTGGATGTGTGTGTGGGTGTGTGGGGATGTGTGGATGTACGGTATGTGTGTGTGTGTGGGTGTGGATGTGTGTGTGGATATGTGTGTGTGTGTGGATGTGAGTGTGGATATGTGTGTGTGTGTGTGTGTGTGTGTGTATGTGTGTGTGTGTGTGTGTGTGTGTGTGTGGATGTGTGTGTGTGGATGTGTGTGTATGTGTGTGTGTGTGTGGATGTGTGTGTGTGTGTGTGTGTGTGTGTGTGTGTGTGTGTGTGTGTGTGTGTGTGTGTGTGGATGTGTGTGTGTGGATGTGTGTGTGGATGTGTGTGTGGATGTGTGTGGATGTGTGTGTGTGTGGATGTGTGTGTGTGTGTGTGTGTGTGTGGATGTGTGTATGTGTGTGGATGTGTGTGTGTGTGTGGATGTGTGTGTGTGTGGATGTGTGTGTGTGTGGATGTGTGTGTGTGTGTGTGTGTGTGTGTGTGTGTGGATGTGTGTATGTGTGTGGATGTGTGTGGATGTGTGTGTGTGTGTGGGGATGTGTGTGTGTGGATGTGTGTGGATGTGTGTATGTGTGTGTGTGTGTGTGTGTGTGGATGTGTGTGTGTGTGTGGATGTGTGTGTGTGTGGATGTGTGTGTGTGTGTGGATGTGTGTGTGGATGTGTGTGTGGATGTGTGTGTGTGTGTGTGTGTGGATGTGTGTGTGTGTGTGGATGTGTGTGTGTGTGGATGTGTGTGTGTGTGTGTGTGTGCGTGTGGATGTGTGTGTGTGTGGATGTGTGTGTGTGGATGTGTGTGTGGATGTGTGTGTGGATGTGTGTGTGGATGTGTGTATGTGTGTGGATGTGTGTGGATGTGTGTGTGTGTGTGTGTGTGGATGTGTGTGTGTGTGTGGATGTGTGTGTGTGTGGATGTGTGTATGTGTGTGTGTGTATGTGGATGTGTGTGTATGTGTGTGGATGTGTGTGTATGTGTGTGTGTGTGTGGATGTGTGTGTATGTGTGTGTGGATGTGTGTGTGGATGTGTGTGTGGATGTGTGTGTATGTGTGGATGTGTGTGTGTGTGGATGTGTGTGTGTGTGGATGTGTGTGTGTGTGGATGTGTGTGTGGATGTGTGTGTGTGTTCCGTAGATGTGTCTCAGACTGATGGCCGATGTGATATCTCATCAATCAGCTTCCTGTGGATGAAGCAGTTGTTACTGAAGCCCACCTCTCCTGTGGGATTCATAACTGTGATGAACTGCAGGGAGACAGAAATGTGCCATGAACGTCAAACCGCTGTGTGACACAGATGACAGAAACGGGTCATGTAGCAGCGGCGGTCTTTCAACGTTAATGATGACTGGATGTTGTTAGATGTCTCTCTTTTGTCAGAGAGAGGTTTGAGATTGATGCAGGATATAATCTGAGTTATTATCAGTGCCTTTCATCCCAGAGTTTGATAGATAACTTTAATCTGACATTATGAAACCATAATCTGTTTTGTCAGTTTCCCTTTTTGATTATTGTTTCATTGTGCCTGCTTTTATCTCACCGTGTGCTGTCACATGGCTCATATTCCATCCAAAGGTATATAGTATCTATGCATTACACACATTTAATTCTCACATGTATGAATGTTTGTGACAGAAAACATAACTGTTTCAACATCTACTAGTACATGCACACTGCACTGCAAAACAAGGAGGTTGGAACACTGAATGTATCCAGATGATCCTATTTTGAGAAGTGAAACTTCCGTCTGTACTGACTGTAGTGCAGGTTTTCTTTAGCGGCAGAATGAGGTGTGTAGATTGTCTCTCGGTAAAAGCTCTCAAAGGTCATTTCGTGTTTTATTCAGGCCGGTGAAGTCCATTGTCAGCCCGATGTCTCTGTCTCTTTCTTACATCTGGGAAGGCCACGTTGGGAGTTCGACGAACAAAGAGCAAAGAAGATTACGTTGATTCTCCCTCAGCACTGTCGGCTGCGTGGAGTTACCAAAGAGGAGGAGGAACAATCTCTTCTTTCATATTCTCTTCTCTCTCCGAGCACCGACGGGAGCATCAGCAGGGAGCACTCTCAAGTTGATGATGCAACACAATACAAGCCTAATGTAATCATGCTGCACAGTATGTGAGGTGCAGCTGGTCAAACCATAACCCTCAGTGTATGTAAGTGTGTGTGTACATGCATGTGTATTAAACCGTACTATACTGTACTGTAGGTGTGCAGATGGAGGCGGCAGCACCAGCTGTGTATGCACTGCTATTTATAGACAGTTAAGGGAAGAATGACGGAGGACAACACAAGATGAGCTGCACCTTTCTCTGCATGTATCTGACGACCACTTAACAGGAAAACTCACTTTTGTAACATTCTATTCGTTGTTCTGCGTCCTAGTAGAAAGGGTTGATGAAATCGTAATAACAGCAGCAGCAGCAGCAGGGTGTTTTGATGTTAGTCCCCTAAAGAGTTGCTTCCACCTGCCCTCTGACCGACAGTCTGCTGCTTGTCAGTCGACTGCAGCGGCAGATTTCAGTCATCTCCGCGTTTTCAACTACAAAGAGAGAAATAATCAGTTCAATCTACGGCTGAGCCGCGCTGTTCAACTCCAGACCTTCTCCCACTCTTTGATCCGTGTGCTAAATGCCTGAGAACAACTGTTCAGTGGATATCGAGTTATTGCAAGAGCACCTGCAGTACCTGCTCGGGCCTGTAGATGGCAGCACTACATAAGGTGGAGGGATGACGGCTAACTCTGCAGTCCCTCAGAGGAGCAGAGAAGAAGATGTTGAAAGGCAAATAAATCTGAATAATTTAAGTGCTTCATAAAACATCTGACACCTCCAACAAGAATGCAGATTTCCTCTCTCATTTGAAAAGGCTTCTGGCGCTGTCCCCCTTTCCCCTCTCTGTGCATGTTGGTTTTTGCCTCTTGCACTTCTCATGACCAAGCTGCTTGAGCTCACACTGGCTCATGAATACTGACTTCTCTTGCTTTGTACAGGAGTAAATGTCTGGAAAGTAAATACACCAGCTGCCTGTACATGTAATTGCCACCATCTGCTCATCAATCATTTCTACAACTTTATTCTAACGGCCTGAGCTCTTACTAGATACACACTTGAGCACAGGTGACTTCTTATTGATGCATAACACAGTCTAACTAGGTAGGTAGGTTGAATGGATGGATGGATGGATGGATGAGTAGCTGGATGGATGAATAGGTGGATAGATAGCTGGAAGCAAAACTGGATAGTTGGATGGATGGATAGTTGGATGGATGGATGGATGGATAGTTGGCATACACACATTTATCTCCTCTCGCATTGACTACTGCAATTCACTTTTCACATCACTCAGTGTATCTGCTCTTAACCGTCTGCAGGTCATCCAAAATGCTGCCGCCAGATTACTCACCAGGACAAATCGACGGTCTCACATCACCCCCGTACTCCGATCTCTCCACTGGCTTCCTGTAGCATCTAGGATACACTTTAAAATTCTCACCATCACTTACAGAGCACTTCACGGTCAGGCTCCGACTTATGTAGCTGATCTGCTTCGCCCCTATTCACCCGCCCACACTCTCAGGCCAAACGCTCTAGGTCTTCTGTCAGTCCCACGCACACGATGGTGACCGAGCCTTTGAGGCAGTGGCGCCGAGGCTCTGGAATGCTCTGCCTGCAACTCTGCACCTCGCAGATACTGTGAATACTTTTAAGAACCAGCTCAAAACCCACCTGTTTAGGCTGGCGTTTGAGTAAAAACCCATGTCCTAGACCTGCTCTTAAAATATGTTTTACATTTTTATTTAATTTTTTAATTATTTTTTATTTTTTTATTTTTACTCTGTGTATGTAATTTATTGACCCTAGGGTCACATTGTGTTTTTTATGCTTTTAACTTTCTGCTCTGTTAAGCACTTTGTGATGTTATGTCTGTGAAAATCGCACTATAAATTAATTTCATTCATTCATTCATTCATTCATTCATTCATAGTTGGATGGATGGATGGATAGTTGGATGGATAGTTGATGGATGGATAGTTGGATGAATAGTTAGATGGATGGATGGATAGTTGAATGGATGGATAGTTGAATGGATAGTTGGATGGATGGATGGATAGTTGGATTGAAGGATGGATGGATGGATAGTTGGATGGATGGATGGATGGATGGATGGATGGATGGATGGATGGATGGATGGATGGATGGATGGATGGATGGATGGATGGATGGACGGACAGTTGGATGGATAGTTGAATGGATAGTTGGATGGATAGTTGAATGGATAGTTAGATGGATGGATGGATGGATTGTTGGATGGATGGATGGATGGATAGTTGGATGGATGGATGGATGGATGGACGGATAGTTGGATGGATGGATGGATAGTTGGATGGATGGATGGATGGATTGTTGGATGGATGGATGGATGGATGGATGGATAGTTGGATGGATGGATGGATAGTTGGATGGATGGATGGATGGATAGTTGGATGGATGGATTGTTGGATGGATGGATGGATAGTTAGATGGATGGATGGACAGTTGGATGGATAGTTGGATGGATAGTTGGATGGATGGATGGATGGATGGACAGTTGGATGGATGGATGGATGGATGGATAGTTAGATGGATGGATGGATAGTTGAATGGATGGATGGATGGATAGTTGGATGGATGGATGGATAGTTGGATGGATGGATGGATGGATAGTTGGATGGATGGATGGATAGTTGGATGGATGGATGGATAGTTGGATGGATGGATAGTTGAATGGATAGTTGGATGGATAGTTGGATGGATGGATAGTTGAATGGATAGTTGGATGGATGGATGGATAGTTAGATGGATGGATGGATAGTTGAATGGATAGTTGGATGGATGGATGAATGGATGGATAGTTAGTTGGATGGATGGATGGATAGTTGAATGGATGGATGGATAGTTGGATGGATGGATGGATGGATAGTTGAATGGATGGATGGATAGTTGGATGGAGTGGTTGAGAGGATACCAAGAAAGAGAAAGCTCTTACTCAGTGTTTGGAGAGGCATGAAGGGCTGAGCCGACCACTGACCAGTGTAGAGAAAAAGTGGCACCATGCCTCGCTGCACACATACACACTTCAGTGACACTCATAGCGACCATCCCTGAGGTCGTGTCCTATAGGGCAGCGGCCCCCAACCACCGGGCCGTGGACCGGTACCGGGCCGTGGGTCATTTGGTACCGGGCCGCACAGAAAGAATAGATATTATATTATTTCCGTTTTATTTATTATCAGCGTCTGAAAGATGTTTTATTTTGAAAAATGACCTGATTCTCTCCCAATTTCATCCGCCTGTGCCTCTTGACATGTCAAGACGCTCGTCTCGGTCACGTGATACGTTACCTCAGAAATTAAGCCCGCAAACTAGCGAAAATGAGTAAATAACGTTTGGAGAGGAAAGGCCACTAAGGAGGCAGAAGAAGAGCTACAACCTCCAAGAACATGGAAGCTTAATTTAACAGACAACATCAGGAGTCTGATTAAACATCAGGAGTATTTCTGACGCTCAAGACCGCTCTGCAGAATATGTGGTGACAGAGATCAGCTGCTGGAGGTTGTAAATGACGGTGGCCTTAAAGACAACAACTCTGCTGGTGTTTGGATTAACATCAAGGCTGAATATCCTGAGATCGCCACTAAAGCACTGAAAACCCTGCTTCCATTTCACACATCCTCTCTGTGCAGCGGGATGTCGTTGTCTCCCATTAACCCAGATGGGACCGTCTCGTTGCAGAGAAACGAGCTCAAGGCTCCACTGATTCAGCGTTATTGTGAGTTGTATTTTATGCATTTTATTTTTGTTTTCATGCCGCTCATATCATTTTATTTCGTTGTGTTTATCCGCCACACCTTGAAGGCCGGTCCGTGGAAATAGAAAATATTGTCTTACATGAAACCGGTCCGTGGAGCAATAAAGGAAGGAAGTTCGGATTTTATTGTCATATACATTTTTACACATACACGAAATTTGACTTCTGCATTTGACCCATCCCTGGATATAGGGAGCAGTGGGCTGCCATTGATCGGCACCCGGGGAGCCGGGGGGTTCAGTGTATTGCTCAGGTACACTTCAACACGTGACACGTCTCAGTCGGGGATCTAACTGTTGACCTTCTGGTTCCCAGACAACCCTCTTAATCCAGTGCGCCACGGTCGCCCCCGTAAAGGTTGTGGACCGCTGGTGTAGGGGACCTCTGCTGTAGGGGACCTCTGCTGTAGGGGACAAGTGATTAGCTACACACTCCACACACTCACCCGTCACCGCCCTCATACAGTATTCCTGACACACACCCACAGCTCCATACATGGCACTCCTGCAGACATGTGAACATGTACTGTACACCCACTGACGCTCTCCTCCAGTCACACACCGCCTCTCTACTCAAGCAGCATGTCACATCCAACTCCACAGTGGGATCCAATGGAGCAATGGATGGAACAAACCGCGCCCTGCAGCACAGTGGTAGGAACCGTCTCCAGCAGAGAACTCCTGCAGCTTGAGTTCTGGTGCATGTGTTGGCTGATGGTGTTGATGGTGTAAGGTGTTCGGCCTGTGCATCGAGTGCTGTATGTGAGACTGTTGATGCTGGCGTTCATTTGTAACTTTTCAGCATTAAAATGTCTACAGAACGACTAGCCCTATGTTATAGATTTGTTTGAGTTGTGTACTTGCGTTATCCCAAATGTTTCCAACTACTTTCAAACCCAGAGAAACCCGTCATTTCAATTGAGGGAACAGTCCGTTTCATTTGGTCCCCTCTCGATGACGTCTCTGCTCACATGTCAGCGTTGTCTGCCAGAAGCTATAAATTTACCCTTTATCCAGTTTTTAGCCACATTTACGACACACTTTTTAGATCTTGGACATTTTTAACAATATATTTGAAGGATTTTAGTGACAGGACGTCTGCCCAACAGCATTGGCTAGAGACCCCTAACTGCAGACAAAGACATTATTGTGGATGTTTACTAGCACCATCATAAATGTGTATATCGTTTCCCTGCATTGTTTCATATGCATATCCATAACTTATTATTTATTCCTCACGATTCATAGATTATTTGACCTCAAAGTCTTGGTGCGGCTTCTAGAAACCCTCCTGGTCCAATTTGTCTTGTGTGCCGTGTGCCGGTCCACTTCCAAACTAGCAACACGACATGAGCTCTAATCAACTTCCTGCTACTTTGACAAGATTCAGTCCCAATTAAGCTGCATCGAAAAAGTCCAGAAGATGTATGACTGATATTATCTTGTCTTGCTGACCAAAAAAAAGAGATGACTCATAAGTTTAATGCTGGTCGCCCTGGTGTATGAATTATTAATGGTGATGGCAAAAAATGGTCTTAATTAAAATGATTTATTCGCTTATTTTTCACGAGCCAGGTCGTTCCTCTCCTCCCCTCTACCGAGGCTCCGACACTTTTACTGTCTTCCATCAGCATACTTCATCAAGACAAACATAAATAGCAGGAAATGTAAGTGTTTTTTTGTGATAGTTTTTTAAAAGCGAATGATATGTGACATTCTGAGCCTCATGTGAAAGCGCTGTGACTCCTGCACCGTGTGCATGTAGGTACTGAAATGAGCCACTCGTGCCATTACAGACGTGCGTTACATGAAACGGGATGTAGGTTTTGTATATTTCTTTAATGAGCCGGCTTCACAGGGAACCAGAGAGATCTCTGTGGTTGTGTCCCATCTTCACTGTGCGTTTCTATACATCCTCAGTGATGTGAAGGTGAACTAGTAGAGGCTTGTATGTTGTGTGTGAGTGCACTAGGACACGTGCCTTTCTGGGTAGTTATCCACTTTTCACATTTATCCATCGTACACAGAGATTTCTGGCAGTGTGAGTTAAAAAAACATCATCCTGCATATTTTATGCGGTTTCCTTCCTTCCTTGGTTGCTATATTCATTTTTGTCCTCCGTGGCTTTTCTCTTTGTACGATCAGTAGCCCGGTTCCTCTTAACACAGAAGACATGTTAAGCTTAAGCAACTGGACAATTTTGACAACATAAATGTACAGATGTTTCTTAACATATAGGAATGTTTATTAGAACGGACACTGCACAAAACAAGAGGAAAGACGTACCGGTACATGGTTCCCAATGTCGCTCACATGCCGGCTCACAGCTCCCACATGTCCCACGTTCAGACCGTACAGTCCTGTGAGTGTGTACGTAGAGGTTGCTCTACGTTATTCCATTCATTGAATTCCCTACTAGTTACAGTCTGATGATACATATTTGCATCGGGTCATGAGTATGCATGAGCTCTCTAAGTGCTGTATGTCTTGAATGATTCAAAAGCAGTTATTTTTAGCAGTGCCACATGTTTTTTTAGTTGTGTTTTAATTTTTTTTGATGAGAAAGCACCAGGGGGGGGGGGGGGGGGGGGGCACTGTGGTTGTTTTGGTGAGACATGCACTTCTGGTAAAGTCCTGCAGCAGGGCTGTGTCTTCTAAACAGGACAGGAGTGAGTAGACATTGTGGGTTTTCTCAGTCGACGTGGAGGAGAGCACGTTTTCACACAGCCGGGGATTCAGATTTGAATACCGCAGTGAAACCGTTCAGTAAAACTTTCATTTTGAAAATTTCATCTCCTGCAGACATGAGTCCACTTTGCAGCAGCAGCCCTCACGGTCACGTCACGGTCAAAAAGAGAGAGCACACTACTGTCAGAGGTACTTCAAACCTCCATGCTTGTTCTTCTCCACACATAACCCGAACCCTGTATTCATCAAAGAGAAGTGACTTCTATGGCAAGAAGACAAAGCACATAGGATTTAGTTTGGCTATTTGCAGCTTGAGCCAGCAGCCACACTCCACAGCTCAGGTGACCATTTTTTCTGTTTCCTGTTTATCTCAAACAGTCTTCTTTTTGCACGCTAATTGCCCCATTTCCTGTTATTTGAGGGGATTTCTGTCCCCGGGGAGCCGTTTCCAGTGTAATATTTTGGCAAGAAATGCAAATGGAGCTGGAGCGCCGGCGCTGAGCTCCGTCGGTTAAATCGGCCGTAATTGAGTACAGTCTGGGAGCGTGACGCACTCAACCTGCAGGACTGTAATTCAGCCGCCCGCTCAGAGGCTCTGCCTCAATACCTCAAATTGATTGAGTGCTTCCTCCATCAGAGTGCGATGACCCACAAAGAAGGGAAGCATGCTGTCAGTGTCTCAGAGCGACGTGTGTCCACCAAAAGACTCCATGCAGCCCTAGTACCTGCATGCTGTGTCTGCTGCTTGTATGCTGCAGATTCACACATAGTGACAAGAATCCCCTTTAGTTTTGCACAGAAACCCTCGCAGACACATTTTGTCGCCTGCTGCAAAGCTCTATTTTCTCTTTGCTCGCGCTCAGTGTTGCCAGTCTTTCACACCAAACGCATTATCTGCGTGAGGTAGAGCGTAGGATGAAGTGCACTCTATTACTCATCCCACAGAGCAGCTAGAATACAGCTGACTATTACCAAGTGGAAACTGTTACATACACACTTTCACTTCATCTCTGGATTAACCTTTGGCTCTAACTCTGTCATAGGAGGACGGGAGAGCAGAGCAACACGACACCCTCATAACCTCAGGTCGGCGTAGGCAGGGGTCAAAGTTCAATGTAGGTTTTGGCTGCTGGAGTTGCAGTGTGGCCTGTGCAGGAAAGCACAGCTACACTCTGAGGCCATCTTTACAATGTTGCGCTTGCACATTTGGTGTAATAGAGGAGTTGGTATAACATGCTGCAATCAAATGCTGGATATTACATATTTGTAAATAAATGATAGTCCCTAAAGATCACCCACAGTACCAACTACATCAGCTGCTCACAGCCTCAAGATGTTAAATCAATGCTCCATGCAGTGAGTGTGATCCTGCATGCTGAGCTGAGCCTCTGAAATAATCTTTGACTCACGTAAAAGAACCACACGTTGGGCGTTAGCCTCGTGGAAGCGTTGTAATGATCCATAACTCTTTCTGAGTGTCAAACGTGACTTTGAAATTGCCGTCCTCGTTGAACAAAATGTGCTCATTCTCCAGCAGCCAATCCATATCAGACTAATGTCTGTTTCTCCCTTCCTGCCGCTGAGAGCCACTCCATCCGAAGAGCATGGGAGAGACGTCGATTCAGCCATTCGTAACGCTCTATAGAACTTCGGTGTGTCTTTGAAATGACATGACAACACTGTTCACAGGGACTTAAAGGGAAAGTTCACAAACGCTGCAGTAATAACTTTTTCTATCCAAAGATTTTAGACTCCTGAACTAATTGATACTGGTTCATGTGTGCGCTGTATTTGGAACACTTCCATCGCTGTGCAGCCCTCTGCGTTCTGACGAGGAGCTGGATCTGTTATCTATGCTCTCCTCAAAGACTCAAAGACTCAAACACTCCATTGACAAGTAAGTGAACACACAAGTTCGGATGTGTTGGTTTGTGTTATTGTGTGAATCTGAAGTAACCCTTCAACACACTAAAGTCACACAATAACACAAACACACTGACAGGCAGCGGTAGACCAGCAGCTGCTGTGTTCTGTGAGGAAACATGACTGTTGATGTCAAAGGAGTCGGTGTTTTTTAAGAGAGCATAGATGAACAGAGTTCCCCATCAGGAAGGGCTGTCTGACGGCAAAGGTAAAGCGGGGAACATATTCTACATAAAGCACTTCAACCCATTGGAACAGAGTCTAACTTACATCCACAGCAGCACATTGCTTTGCTCCTGTTGCTCCAAACTCCATCTAGCTGTTAAAGTCACTGTGGAGAAGAAACATCCAAAGTGTCCCTTTAAGAACAATCACAATTGCTTTTAGGTGAGATGGAAAATCTCCCATGATTCACAGCAGACGTAAAATATTAGAAAATGTTGAGGTAAGTGTTGGAACAGACAGGACCTTGGCTGCTGTTAATACATATAAAGGAACCTGTGAAATAGCACCTAAGATAAGAACAGCCCATTGCAATACAATACAATATCTCTTTCTGTCAACACGCGTCACCATTCTTCACATGTTCATTATCAACCACGTCCTGTGGTGTTGGTGTAGCTGCTCAGTGGGACCGGCTGACTGAATCTCTCCGCCTCTAATTCACACCCAAGGAAGGAAGGCTTCTCAATCTAGTCTGATTGAACGGCTTCTACTGCTGCTGGCAGTCTGCCTCTGTGTCTTCATCCCTCTCTCTCTCTCTCACACACACACACACGATCAATGGCAGACGCTTAAAGGCAGTTGGCATTCTCTTTATGTGGGAACTAAATAGAAGAAGAAGAAGGTAGGGGAGGAATAAAGGAAAAGAGAGGCCAAACACTGACCGGAGGAGGGGGGAGGGGAGTAAACCAGGCAAGAGGGAAAGAAACAAAGAAGGGAAGACAAAGAGGTAGAAAGAAAGAAGGAAATGCAACTTAAAGAGAGAAAGAACGATGAATTGAGGACACAGGGGGAAGACGGGCACACAGAGGGAGAGAGAGGACCACTGAAGTGAAAGTTGAAAGAGAAAGAGATGAAGGATGAGAGGAGCGTTCAAGGCCACACATGTCTGCTCCCACACCTTTACCCACTGAGTCTCTCCCTCCCTTCATCTCTTCTTGTTTCTCCTCAAATCCCCTCATCTGTGTCTACCCTCCTTTTCTTTCCCCCTCCTTCATCTCGTCTTCTCCACTTCCCTCCTCTTCACTATCTCTTCCTTTCCTTTTATCCGACAGCCTGTGATTTCTCTTTTCACCCCCCCCCCTCTGCTCTCTGTCTGTATGACCCATTTCCTTGGCCCTGGCCCCATTAATCACAGCGTTGTGAGCCTGGCTCCCTGGCTCCCTGCCTCCCTGCCTCCCTGCCTCCCTGCCTGGCTGCCTGTCCTCATCATAGCAGGTAATTGAATCAAGGTCCCACCAACAAGCAGCCATTGATTGGGCGTTCATTTAGCCTGCTTACGTGTGACCTGGTGGTGTTTTAGACTTGCTGGATGTCTGATAATGGAGGTCTATCGATATTTATTAGAGCAGATATCTGCCTGACAAGGAAAGGTGCTTTACAGTGTAGTCCTCTAGTTCTGAAACAGGGTTGACCATTACTGTACCCCGAGTGACCAAAGCGTGCTGCGATCATTCTGCCACTTAGACTGACTCATAAGAGGAAGGATACTCCAAAACATGACAGAAGCATTGTTCCACTTCCAAGCTTTCAGTTTTACTGCAAAAAACATCATTTGGGGCCGGCCAGGTCTACCGGCTGATGGCATCTATAATGTGTTTTTGTGGCGAATCGGAACAGACTGGGGATCAGTCAGGTGCACGTAGCCACATCCAGAATACACGATACGCAGATATATGCACGTAATGCAGAAGTTCCACCTGGAACATGTTGCTGTACACCATTAGCAACAGGTGCGGTTAGCACAAGTAGCGAGTCAGTCGCACTATGGCGAGCGCTAATAAATGCAGGAGCTGACAAACTGGCCTGCGGGCTCCCGGTCAGCTACAACAGCAATGTCGTGTCGCCGTTGCTCCCCACTGTACCAAACTGCGACTCCTAAACGGGGAATGAACCGAACCGGGACTTCTGTGTACCGTAACACCCCTTGGAGATGCTGTCACAGGGCTACATAGCTTTTACGAGAGAACGGCACATATCAAGCCCCAGACCTATCGTATCATCGTTCACGTTACTGTGTTGGTGTAAATGGATACGTTTTGTAGAAACACCTGGCATGGACATTCTTGTACAGTCTATGTGTTGCTTTCATCCTTAATGTCCAATGTCCCCCGAGCTCTGCTGTCTGTCATGATTATATTTCCACCAGTAGAAGTTCGAAATGTCTAAATCCTACTCGTTGGGGTTTGAATGAACCTTTAGTTCAGGTGATGTGGAAGTGGTATCATGTAAAACATGTCAAAGAGTATTTTATTAGGTTGGATCAAAATGTCTGAAAATAAATATCTTGGGTCTGAAATGGAGCTGCCTCAGATGCACCTAGCATTCTTTCTGACAATCGATTTTGCTCGTTACCCCACACGGGAGAGATGGTCGCATCCAGTTCTGGTTAGTGACCCAGCCTCGGACCGATCCATCAAAGGGTGTGGAGGGGTCGGGGCGGGTCGAGGGAATGGGCTCATCTCAGGAGGCAGTGGAGTGAACCGAGGTGCTCTGTCACTGACACACACATGCAGCCCGTGGTGTTCATCCCACAGTACAGCCGGAAGACACTTTCTATTGTTTTGTAACAATGTGTTCTCCCTGAGTGTCTACTGTGAAAGCACTCGTGCTGTATGGAGCAGCCTGGTTACTGAGCCTGCTGTTGGCTCCAGCAGTCAGAATGTAACAGCAGCTTGTTGTCACGATTCATCTCTATGTTACAGTGTCGAACATTCATCCGGCTTTTGACTTCATGTTTTTACCTGGAATTATTTTCCAACAAATGCACCTTTGTCTTAGATGTATCTGCACTCTCAGCAATAAGGGTTCCAAAGGGTTCTTCCTGGAGGGCTGAGGTTCTACCCAGTTCTTCAATGTTTCATTGAAAGCCTAATGGTTCCATTAAGAACCCTTTTCATCCAAAGAACCCTATTTGGAAAAAAGAGTTCTTCAAGGTTTGTTGAAAGGGACTGCCCCCCCCCCAAAGCTGTCACTGTGAAACATGGTTATTTTGGGTTGTGCTGCACCACATCAGCTCTTTAGGGTTCTACATGAAACCCTTTGAATATATAGGGGCTCTCGGTAGAACCCGCTGGTTGGGTTCTAGATGAAACCCTTGGAATATAATGTTCTTGTTATTAGTGTTAATATTAGTGTTCTTGGTAGGACCCCCTGGTTGAGGACAAGCTGAAGAACCCTACATTGTTTCTAAGAGTGCTCAACATATATACTAAAGACAAATAGGTATCATTCTAAAATCATACAAAGCATGTCAGGCACACTCTAACACGGACACACAAGCACAAATACACACTTTGTAAATCACCCATGAGGTCAACGCTCACGCTGACTGGGAAATCAATAGCTGACTCAGTCTGTCACATCTCTCTCTCTCACACACACACACACGCACACACACACACACTCACGCGCACACACGCACACACACACACACGCACACACACTCACACGCACACACGCGCACACACACACACATGCACACACACACACGCACACACACCACACACGCACACACACACACACACACGCACACACACACCGGTGTGATTACTGCAGTAGTATCTGTACAGCTGGTCCTCTTGAGGCTTCAGAGCCGAGAGGTCGGTGTCTGCTCCTCGGCGGCCGCCAGGGAATGGAAACTGAGGCTGCCATTTACACCCAGTCATTATCCATGACCCTGGTCCAGACCTTGAGCCCTGCAGAAAGATCACGATAAATACCAGCAGAGCAGCGCTGCCACAAGACGAGCTTCAACACAGCCCGATATAGCATCTCTCCAATGCATCCACTGCAGACACACAGCTGAACACAGACACGCAGGCAATGTAGCTCCAGTCTTCACTGACGGTTCAATATCGAGTAAGTGTGTCCAACATTGGTCTGAATCATTTGTGTGTGTGAAGAGAGAACCAAAACCGTCTGCTGAGGTGCCTTTGAGCAAGACGCCCAGTCTCTACATGGAGCAGCTGAGCTGACACCATTTTAAGCTTGGTGGGATTATTCTGAAGACTTATACTAAGAATTATTATACATGTTCGTTACTTTACATGGAGAAAATACAGAATTTGGAAAAGCTCTCGTCACACAGACACAATGTATGTCAGACAAGGCTCTCCTATTAACTTGGGAAGGGGCGGAGTGTGTGTGTGTGTGTGTGTGTGTGTGTGTGTGTGTGTGTGTGTGTGTGTGTGTGTGTGTGTGTGTGTGTGTGTGTGTGTGTGTGTGTGTGTGAGCGTTTCCCCAGTGTCTGTCCATTGGCTTGCGAATCGACCATCTGCATGTGCAGCTTGCACGGAGGTGCTCATGCTCTCCGGGCTTCTGGTTCATTTGTATATTAACTAATTATTCCAAGAGTGCGCGCACGCACGCACGCACACACACACACACACACACACACACACACACACACACACACACACACACACACACACAGCAGGCCTCCCCACTGTGACATACCTTGGTGAGAAATGGCCTCCTTATTCAGGTTAGCTCATTTCCTGCTGAAAAGCTGCTCAGCACAGCGCTTCACTAGCTGGTAAACAGACCGATCCATGCCGGGATATCGGCAGTGTGGCTCGTCTCATCTCAGGTGTGCCACCTGGCCACTTCACTGAGACCAGATCCGTGCGCTCTGTGAAAGCTGGAGGTTGTTCAGCACCTTGACGTGACGTGTCGGTGTCGTCCTGACATGAGCTCCTGCAAAGCATCATGGGAGCTGGGGCTCTGTCCAGAGATTGTCGTCGAACCCACCTGCAGAGACTGACTCGTTTTCCAAAAGCTAATCTCCACGGGAGGCTCTCCTCTGTTCCCTGCACTCTCATTTACTCCCTTCCTCCTTCCTTGCTCTCACTCGACTCCTTGTTTTCTTTCTCAATTTATCTCTTTCTCTATTTTTTTTATTGTTCTTTGCTTTTGCCTCTTAGTTTTTCTCTTTATGTCCTTATCTCTTTTGTGCTATTCATTGTTCTAAATGCTCACTCAGCACCTCTCTCCGTGTATTTTAGTGTTGAATAGCTCCACAGGCCTTATTAATACAGAAACAATCAGAATTAATAAACAAGCTTTTCACATGCAAGGAATTTGCTTTTGTTTTTGGTTTACGACAAAGATAAAAGCAAGTACTGCAAACAGTCAAGAAGCATGGAAAAACTAACACTAAAGAAATGAAAGTACAGTATATCTGTTTCAAGGAACGTGCAGCATATTGTCGAATGTAATGTAATGTGATGTAATGTGAGCAGTGGGAAAGAAAACAGTGTCGTGTAGAATGCAAGGAGAGAAAAGACAGTCTTCGGACGTGACTGAGGCCAAGTAGACAAGCAGGCAAGGCCGAGTTTTAGAATGGAAGGAAGCCATGCGGGCCGGAGGCTACAGGTCAGCTGGAGGCCATGTCTCCAGGGTGATCTCAGCACATTGCAGCTCAATGCTACCTACCAAACGGGTTTTGTGATGACTGCGAGTCACCCCCTGCCTGAAAGTGTGCTGCCGAAGCCACAATTGTAGAACTGTCCTGTGCACTAGCTTATATTTGTGTCTCACGGCTTATGCACACACTTTGTGTCACATACAAGTCGCTCCCCATCAGGTTCTTAAAGAACACAAACCACTATGTTTGAACAGTGTCCATCTCCCCCACTTCTTCTCCTTCACTCCATAAGGGAAACAACTGAATCTTTGGATGTTGGCAGCAGTGCCAAGAGGCCAAAGCACAAAAGATGTTTTTGGATGAGCTGGAATGGAACAATACTTTATTATTTATGTGCTTTCTACATTAGTTGGGTTTCAACAATTTGGCTTGCATCAAAAAGCGTGAAATAACAGGAAAGCTTATTAGCCTGCAGAGACAACTACCCCCCAAACAGCCGTAGAGTCTCTTTGTTGTTCGGCACGTCACTCTCCTGCAGCCCGTCCGAGGTTGAGACATAATGGGGAATACTGGAGTATACTGTATGTCGATAACGTGTATGTGTGCATAACGATATCTCAGAACACACGTGCACACGCATGCTATCAGTGAACAGAGGCGGAGCACAACACAAAGATAAATGGGCTTTGGGCAAAACGGCGTAGAAGAGGGAGTGAAAACAATTTGTTACTTTACAACAAATTGTAGCCAAAGTACGTGTGAGTCCTTTGTTTGACCCGGAGGTGAAGTGTCCTCCGTGACGTGTAACAGTGGTCCGATGCGTCCATCAGCCCTCCGGACCCTCACTGGCTCCGTCAACACCAAAGACGTGCTGTGGCATAAATGAAGCGCTCCTCAGCCCGGCGTACATTTTGTTCGTGTGTCCGCTTCAGAGAGAGGAGATGTGGAACGCGTGTCGTAGGACTGTGTGTGTAAACCAGTGGGAGCTCCTCTCACAGCCGGCTTATCGGAGCTGTCAGACGCTTCCTAGTGTCTTTATCTGTTCCACCACCACCAAGTCCACTGGGAATAACTCAGCTAGTGTGCATTGGAACAAAAGCTCCTGTGGTTTGATTTCACCTCCTATTTACAGAGAAGTGTGCTAGATATTTATTATGAATACAATACAAAGCTCTCCTGCTGTAACATATTCAACTCACCCACAGATAGCAGGACAACACTCGAGTGTTCACGTTGACGTTCTGCTTGACCTCACAGGCGACGTCACTCCTTAATGACGGCCGAGCACAGATCGCTGAGCAAATACTTCTGGAGCTCACTGTGTTCTGACAGTTTCCACAGCGTTCATCACAAACAGGGAGAGTTTAAAGGTTTGTCCTGTTTAATCCTCAGTATCTTAGCTGTGAGAAAGTCCCACTGAAGTGCTCCGTTGGCTGTAAGGACACGTGGAGTAGAGCTTGTATTCGCTTCTGAATTAAGTCATAGAGATGTGATTTGTTTGTGTACGTGATCAAGATGTTTATTGATCTTTCTCCTTGTCATCAGTACTTTGAGTTCCAAAGTAACAAGCTAAGAATTTGCAAACAATGCCAGATTCATCTGACATTGGTGTAATACAAATGTCCCCCTGGGGATGAATAAAGTACATATCTATCTATCTATCTATCTATCTATCTATCTATCTATCTATCTATCTATCTATCTATCTATCTATCTATCTATCTATCTATCTATCTATCTATCTACTCGTCATCGTCATAAGACGTCATAGTTCCCGTTAACAGTGGATTTACACATTTCCAAAATGACGTTTCTGCTCCAAACACCTGGATTCTTCCCTTCCCATGTGACTTTGTCCCATTCTCTCTCTGTACTAACAGAGTTATCGTGCACTGAAGCATAAAGCACAACTCAGGGTTGTGCACGGTGCAGCCAATTCCCCAAGGAGGACGATAGTATCGGTGAATCTACGTCTCTATCAGGACGCTGCTCAGCATGCATAGCCTGCGCGCCGTATCTCCGCTTCATCAGCTTAGTCAGCGGGGAGCAGAAGGAAGCCCCTGATTCATCCCCGTACACACTGTGCATGGGAAAGAGGTGAAACCATAATTCCAGATCAATGTTGCGTGTGTATTTATTTTCTTTTTATCTTGATTTACCTCTTTGATTGGGTTTCTTATTTGCTTTGATGTTGTTGTTTCTTCTTTGTCTTGAAAGGTGCTATAAATGAAGTTGTTGTTATTATTATTAGCGTACTGTAATGGTGTCCCTGAGCCTGCTCGCTGACTCTGTTGTGGCAGAGGTCCATTCAAGGGAAAGGACAAACAGCGTGACGGGCAATGTCCGAACCATCAGCACTTTGTGCCCGGCTTTGAAATGCTTTCATTCCAAACAACGTCAAATGTGACGCCCCACAAGTCGACTGTGTGCTATTTGGCACGAGTTGGCACTTTTTTTAGTCTCCCATCATCACTTTGTGTTGGGGAAATGTCTGAACAATGACACAAGTTAAGACTGACATTGTCTACGAGGTACAGGACAGACAGTGTTTTAAAAGCAATGCTAGCATGTAACATGTAGTACGATTTAAAACCTAAAAGCAACCCTGTCTCCTGGAAATGACACCCACTGTATATATGCTAGTCATTTTCAAAAGCAAACATTTTGAAAGAAGCTTAATGAATTACAAATTGACTTGCCAAGTCGCAAGGATGTATGCAAAACATTGTCTAGTATCCATGTAGCAACCGAACATCATCGCTTTATATGGTGCAGCATTCGGGGAAGACACTCAACCCAAACTGTGATGTTTCTCCAAACCTTAAAGGTGCCGTGTGTAGGATTTGGCGACATCTAGTGTTGAAGTTGCAGATTGCAACCAACTGACACGTCTCCCGTGTGCCTGCGTGTATGAAAATGTTAAAACCTGAATGTGTGTGTGTGTGTGGTTTGTCCGTTCGGGGCTACTGTAGAAACATGGCGCCGGCTCCATGTGGAGATATAGACGGCTCATTTTTAAGGTAAACAGAAACACAACCATTCTTATTCTCAGGTGATCATACACTACATACAACTTACTCAACAATGTCATATTCCATATCTTCCCATAGGTCCCTCTGAATGCAACACACTGTTACTTTGAAGTGTTTCTGTAGCCCAACACACAACAAGTCACAATGTTCGTCTCTGTTAAACCAACTACGAGCATAATACTCTATCACGTAGCCAATTGTATCTGGAGCCATACAAGCATGCAGCAGATGTCTTGTGATGTGAATGCGGTTGGTGATGTGGTCATGATCTACCGATGGTGACTTTGATGACATGTCACAGGGTTTGCATGTAAAATGGCATTTGGATTTCCTAAATCGTCTGTAAAAAGAACAGAGCAATGAGACTGAAAGTACTTTGTTCCAGTCGATTGGCAACACTTCGTGTGGTATTTCAAGAAGACCACCAATTCACGGTTTAAAAAGAGCAAATCCCCCCCCCCAGCCTCAGCAGCTCTCTGCAGGAGTCTCTCTCTCTCTGTTCTCTCTCTCTCCTGCTCACTCCCTCTGTTTGCCAGTTGTCTTAAAAGGTCATCCCCACCTGGCGTGGCACGCAAAGTGAACTGTCAAATCCCATCTGTCATTGTGTGTGTGTGTGTGTGTGTGTGTGTGTGTGCGTGTGTGTGTGTGTGTGTGTGTGTGTGTGTGTGTGTGTGTGTGTGTGTGTGTGTGTGTGTGTGTGTAGAGAAACCATTTAGGGCACTTTGTAAGTGGTGGTAAATAAATGAATAAAATATATTCAACTAGTCAATCCACATCAGTTCACGGATGTGGTGCAATGTATTTGGGATCTACAGAGTGAACGCTATAATAATAATAAAAAATAGAATTATATTTTCTAAGAAAACGGTTTTCACTCGTGCAATCTGTGATTGGAAATTCTGTCAAAATACTAGACACAGATGCAAATTCAAGCACAGACACTGGTGGATGTGAAGATTATTGAGATGGTTATTGACCAATAGTACACAAAGTTGGTAACCACTGTCTCATCTAAACGTTGGCAAGCTGGCCTTTACGGCTTTTCAGAAAACAAAGGAACTCCTCTTCATCGGCACTACTCAGTACTCGTCCTCAGGACGTGGGTGACGTCTCCGCCCAAGAGACGATGTGGGCCTTACACCACCGTTAGTCCTTCAGACGCACTGACTCTTCAGTTAGGATCTGTACCATTAATGATAAACCCACCAGCTCAGGTATGTGACTCATTCTCACTCTCTACGTTACGCGGTGCATCAGTTACTCCGTCCAGATAGGAGGAGGGGTAGCGAGTACGGAGGACTGCTGGTTGCGGTGCGTTTCACGGTCAGATAATGGCCGCCGCTAAATGTTGACTCTAAATGAAGGGATAGACGTCATGAACAACACTTCACGGGCATGTTGGAACGACCAAAAGAACATCTTGAATCAACGTCCGCAGCACACAGTGGCCGAATGGTGTAAACGTCCGGGTCCGTCACATGTTGCCATTGGACCGAAGACTTTTTCCCATCGACTTAAATTGAAAAGATAATTATGTAACACAGCAGAGGCCAATCAAATTCCCAGGATGAACACTTGGATGGACATTTTTAAAGCATTGGGTCATGAACGAGGCCCCGCCTCCATGTGTGCAGTTGTCTTTGTACATCCGTGGTATTACCTGGCAACATGCACTGTGATGTAACACTATGCATATATCTACTGTATAGTCACACACACACACACAGTGTAAAATCAGGATGAGAGAACACTTGAGCCTGAATACGATATCCAGAATTTGAGACAATATCTAGTCTCGTATCACAATATCAATATAAATTGATATATTGCCCAGCCCTACTGGCATCTGTGGAAAGCAAAACGATATGCCTGAGACCCAGGCTTCGTCATTATATCCATCACTGTGGGCACTGCTGTTCTCAGTCACGCTAACTCCCCTCACTCTCATGGACAGCTGGCTTGGCCCACTGACTCCTAAACGTATCCAGCTCTCGGAAAAAGACTCCGTAATGTGCACCTCAAGCCTATTTTAACACCATGCTGATAGGCTGCGCCCTCCCTCTAGTCCTTGATTCCCTGACTCCGCATAGCGTTGGCCCGGCCTTCAACCTCCCCCTCCCCCTCCACCCTGATCCCAGCATGTCAATATCCATCACTCATGTCCATCCCCTGTTCAATACACGGTCCACATTACCTCCTCTCCCAACCTCCAACATGTTATATATCTGCAGGGCTTCATCACGTCGATCTAAAGGCAGAAACAACACTGTTATCAAGGCTTGGCAGCATATATTCTACTTGATGGAGTCCTTTATTTCCCCATCAGGTTCTTAAAGAACACAAACCACTATGTTTGAACAGTGTCCATCTCCCCCACTTCTTCTCCTTCACTCCATAAGGGAAACAACTGAATCTTTGGATGTTGGCAGCAGTGCCAAGAGGCCAAAGCACAAAAGATGTTTTTGGACATTTTTAATAAACCCTCCCTGTTTGACATGTACGTCCCCTTAAAAACCCGTCTGGCAGGCAGCTTCCGATAGTTAGTGTCTCGTCTGAAGTAGAAGTGCTGGATTCTGGTCCCGACTGTACGAAAGCGCCTCGGCTCCCCGTCTACGAATGTCTAACCTGCAGCCAGAAACCTGGGTGTGATATCTGACAGTGATCTTCCATGTGAACAAACTAGCTGCAACAGTCGCTCAGCGCCTCAGAAATGGGGTTTTCCCGTCTCTCAGCCTGAGCTTGAGATGGTCATTCATGCTTTCATATCGTCTCACGTCACACGCCCTCAGCTGGTACCAAACAAGATCATATCAGCCCCGTGTTAGCCTCCCGTCACTGCTGACCAAAAACTGTTCAAATTGATTTGTAAGACGTTGCTGATAAGCTCACAGTCCTAGTTGTGGATCACTGCTCCCCTATGAGCCAGAGGGAAGCCCCGTCCACAGGGCAGGGCTCTGCTGTTCTAACGTGCCAGCTCAAGACCACACGGCCACTCGTGACCACGCAAGGATCCGTCTCGTCAGGCTTCAAGTAATGCCTTTGTGCAGCGGCTCGTAGCGTCCTGTGAGGAGCGACTGGTTTAGGTGTTGAGGGACACGGCCAGGCGGCTGTTCGTCAACAACAACGGCGGCTCCTGAAGAGGTTATCAGAGATGCTGCAGGAGCATCAGAACAGGAAGGTATCTCCTCTTTGAAAGAAGAGCCAAGAAGGGTGGCTGGGGCATAATCTCATGTACTGTACCTGTATGTAGCTGACGATGGTGATTAATTGCAAGGCTCTTCTCCAGGCTGGCTTGGGCAATACTTTGATTCACGGTGATTGACTGATGATTCATCCAATCACCTGTGTTTTTTTGAAGGTGCTTCTCAGGTGTTACGGTTGTTGGCAGGACTATGAACACAGACAACCACAGTGGGCTTGTCTGACCAGCCACCTTAAAGCCAGTTTCAGTTTGTCCTTCACTTTCTAGATCAGAGTGTGACTGTCGTTGGCTCACTACAGTGTGAGATAGTTTGGGAGAGCTCATTGAGTTTAACAGGATCCCAAAAGTACTTTGATGCAGATTGTTCTATCTGTTTGGCCCACTGCCTCTTCTCTTATCCGATGCTACGCAGTCTCCTTGGTGTCATTCAACTTATTTCTCTTTCTTTGATTTGAATTATGTGATCCACTCATTTTTGTGGTTTTGTCACCGTCAGCAGATTATCTTCCTCATTAGTCGTCGCTGGATTGTGTGTGTTTTCTAAACTTTTTATCATCCTGGAAAATTCTGCCACACGTTTTATTGAACATAACTTTTGTGAGCTGTCTTCTGATGTCATCCCCTGGAGCCTTGCACAAGGGCACCTCGGCATTGCTAATACGGGGGGGGGGGGGCTTTGCTAATTTCCTTGCTCACGTCCTCCTCGTCTGAATATGGGGCTGTGCCATCCTGCTCCGTTCTCCACGTGCACCGCTGACCTCCACCTCCCCTTCCCCTGCCTCCACGGAGCTCTTCCCCTCCACCGACCCGTCCTCCTCTACCTCGTCCTTCCCCAATCCCTCCCTCTCTCTCCCCCGTCCTCAGAGATAGCAGATATTCTTAACTCTGGAATCGTTCTCGCTTCCTCCTTTTCTTCCTCGCTCGCCGTTTACCACGTGCATCATTGCTGAGGGTGGGGGGGATTTGTCGGGCTCGTCCTTCGACCCGTCCTTGGGGTGCCTCGTGTGTCACACTTGTGCCTCCGGTACTCCCCTCGTCGCATCTCGTTACTGCCTGAAAACGTTTGCACATCATCAAAGGCAATGAAGGTTTATTCATCTCTGAATTTACAGATCGATTTACTCATCTTCGCAGCAGGGACAGAGCCGCTGAGTGAAAGGGGACAAGTTAGGGCCAACAGCGGACTCCAGCCAGAATACAGAGTTGAGTGATTGAGAAGAGTGTGGGTCAGAGTGTGGGTCAGAGTGTGGGTCAGAGTGGGGTCAGAGTGTGGGTCAGAGTGTGGGTCAGAGTGGGGTCAGAGTGGGGTCAGAGTGTGGGTCAGAGTGTGGGTCAGAGTGGGGTCAGAGTGTGGGTCAGAGTGGGGTCAGAGTGTGGGTCAGAGTGTGGGTCAGAGTGGGGTCAGAGTGGGGTCAGAGTGTGGGTCAGAGTGTGGGTCAGAGTGGGGTCAGAGTGTGGGTCAGAGTGGGGTCAGAGTGGGGTCAGAGTGTGGGTCAGAGTGTGGGTCAGAGTGGGGTCAGAGTGTGGGTCAGAGTGTGGGTCAGAGTGGGGTCAGAGTGGGGTCAGAGTGTGGGTCAGAGTGTGGGTCAGAGTGTGGTCAGAGTGGGGTCAGAGTGTGGGTCAGAGTGGGGTCAGAGTGGGGTCAGAGTGGGGTCAGAGTGGGGTCAGAGTGGGTCAGAGTCGGGGGGCCTCATGCGTGTGTGACACACTCACACACATGTCCTAAACTCGTGCGCACACACACAGTGTTACTCAAACACACACATTGGGGGGGCGTCACATTGACAGGACGTGTCGTAAAATGCATGAGCCCGGGGGGTCCGTTGACCCTCCTAGCCGGAGATACAGTCCGAGGCGGAGGAGGAGGAGGAGGAGGAAGAGGTGGCGAGGGGCAGGTGGTAACGCTGCCTACCTCAGCAGTACCTAAGTGGGGCACCGACACGAGCCCTAGAGAGGAGAAGTAATGGTGTCATTTGTTATCAAAAATGGTCGGGAGAAGGTGGCGCGAATAAATGAGGGCCACTCCGTTTGTCTCTCACCTGCTGGTGTGTGTGTGTGTGTGTGTGTGTGTGTGTGTGTGTGTGTGTGTGTGTGTGTGTGTGTGTATGTGTGTGTGTGTGTGTGTGCGAGCACTAAACTGGAAAAACAAGAATTCCCTTAAACCACCTTGTATGAAACAGCCCCACTATGTGTGCTTATTTATTTAGTCTTGTGCCACTTTCTCATCTATACCCATCCCCGCTCCTCACTGGACATATGAGGTACATCATTCCAGTGAAATGGCTGTTATCTCATTTCCCATTTTGGAAGACTTGACGGTGCTGTATCGGCCCGTTAAACACAATGCAATGAGAGTTCTGTTGGTTTTCACACTTTGGACCACTTGGGTCTGTGCTAACCCAGGTGGTGTTGCTCAGGAGTAACAGTCAGCTGGATGTTTTTGGAGACCTTCCAACACCAACACTCCTCCCTGCTGAGCACAGGAGCCTCTGTCACAACCAACCTCACTAATGGCCGACGCTGTGGTATACTGTATGGAGACCTAATGAAGAAAGCCAGCCAAAATATATATGTCTAATGCGATGTCTGTCCCCAGGCCTCATTGATGAAATCCAATGTATGGATGTCCCGTTTAATCGATCTGAGAAAAATGTGCCGTTAAACTCTGAGATAAATTGGAGTTGAAGTAATTTTCTTTCCACAGTCAATTAGTCCGGGGAGTCGTCCTTCCGAAATGTTTAACCTCCCAAGGTCCTCCCAAGACATTTGTTAGGAAATCCAATCAATGCGATAATTAGCAGAGCATGGCTTGCGCCAGAGAAGTTATTAGTCCCCTGGTGGTGAGCAAAACTCAGAGGAGTGGCCTGTCACTAATTAGAGAATAACTAGTCCACCTTAAAGGCCAGTCAGCCTTAAGTGCGCCCACGCCAAAGTTATCGCTAACTTCGGGGCTGACCCCCTTCACTTTATTCAGCAGGGGGCAAAGCAAGACTTGGAACTTGGGTCTTGAGGAGTTGTGGCACTTATTCACCATACACTGTGACGTTACTGCGTACTCCATCCCCATGCTCTCTACCGCACACAACCTACTTACTGAGTTATTCCTTCAGGGAGCTCGCTGCTTGTATTTCACATTTTTGTTTAAAAGAAAGGACCTCTTAAAAATATGCATCTTTTCTTAGTCCCAGACGCATGCTATTATGAATCACGCTGCTTTTCTTGGGAGACCTGACCTGTGCAGCAGTAGATTGGCCAGGCGTCCATGCACGCCGAGTTACTGGATTCGTTGGTGTTCTATGTCCTGACCCTAACTACTCGAGGTCTCTACCTCAACCAGCCCTGCAGGCCTCATCATTAGGATGTGTCATTATGTGGCAGGAACAAGGTGGATTTCATTTCATGGGAGCCAAATTAAAATCAAATAAAAACATCAAAATCAATCTTTTGGGCAAAATGCAGCTCTTTGAAAGGTTTGCGCCACCAGCAGAGCAGATGCTCATCAGTACACAAACAATAAAATGCATATTAATGCATATTAATATTGCCGGTGCACAGGCCGGGGCAGCCCATCGATGTCTTACTGTACTGCATATTACGAGGAGCATGTGTTTGCATCGCACTACAACTCTGCCGCTCCATTGATAGCAGTGACAGCACTAACATGGGGAGGGTCACACAGCATGACGCGTGTGGAGCAGGTGTTGGTGCACCTGTCCCAACCAAGCACACACACACACACACACACACACACACACACACACACACACACACACACACACACACACACACACACACACACACACACACACACACACCTGTCATTTATGTCCCCTGACTGTAGTCACATAAAACATAAAACACACAGTCTCCCCCACTGACAACACGTAAACACATGTCCTTCACCTCACACACACACACACACACACACACACACACACACACACCTGTCCATCATTGCAGCAGTGTTCGAGCATCATTTGTCACGATTCCCCTCGCAGCTTCCACCCATAGGGGCCATTGACAAGCCAGCAAGGCAGTAAGTGATGTGTCCATTGTGTTTGTGTAAATCAAACCCACAGAGCTCATTCAGTACGCCTGCCTGGTCCATTGTGTGGGGGAATGGCAGCGTAGTGGTAACAACTGTCGTCTCACGGCTGCCAGACAGAGACAAAGACAGAGAGCGGGAGAGATTTGTCTCTTTCTGTGCTGACTGTATCCTCCCATCCTGGCCTGTGGCAGAGCACTCGGTGCTGGTGCTGGTAAGACCCAAACGCAGACCATGAGGTTGTATTTTTCTTCTTCTTCTGAGGTCAGCTCTTATTTGCCACATGTGATGTACAGCTTGATACCAGAGCAGGAGGAGCTTGGAAGGATGAGTTTGTTGTTTGCTCGGCACGGTTTATTTTTTGTTGTTCTTGTAGAGGATACATGAATGAAGCACGGGCAGGGCACTGTCAAAGACCAGTAGTATGAACTCAAGTGGCTGTAGTGGAGAAAGATTTATTCTTGCTGGGCAAATTTGCTGAGCTTTTGCTTGGCTTTCAACAAATCCCAGCTGCAAGCTCATTCAGTTAAAGGGCATTCCTGCTCCACTCTTGGCCCCCGAACAAACACCTAGAAGCAGGTGAGCATTGCATGTCTGGATCGAGGGCCCCGAGAAGTTTCGTGGTTTGTGTAAAAATGAAGCTTAACACCTACAAATACACTAACTGCAGAGTGCAGATAGATGAATACGCACCTGACGGAATGCTTCGTCATTAACGGACGATGCGTATAGTCAAGATCAATTAAGCAAATGGCGCTAAAACACGCATTCTGCGCACACTAAAGAGCACGGGCCGTTCAGATATTACGGTTCTTCATCCGTGTGTTTTAGTTCCAGTAAGAAGTCCTTCTCCAGTCATGGACGCCAGTGAAGACAGTCGAGCCTCCCCAGTTGCATTTCTTGAACACGTTTTAATGCGTTTGAGGCTGAAAATGTCCGCTCCACAGAGGCAGCAGATGTTGGGATTGTCACCGTTAAACATGTCAGGCTAGCCCACTGACCAATCACGTACTTGTAGGACAGCTAGCAGCTCTGGCACGTCAAAGAATACGCCCAACATGTCAAACTAAAGATCTGATTGGTTGAAGAATATCACAATCAACAACATCGTCCCCATTCACTTAAACTGCACATGGATGCACATGTGAGTCTGAAGGCCTCCGGGGAGATTTTTGAGACAGCATAGGGGCGAAATCTGATTGGATAAAAGCTCCACTTAAAGCGAGCTGTGCTGGAAGCAGCGCTGGAAGCACAGCAACTGAGGAAGAGTGACAGCCCACCACTGCACAAAACATCTGTTCTGTATCCTTGGAAGGAACAACACACACACAACATGTACTACACACTCACAACAGGTTAATACAGCTATGAAGTATGAAGATGTGAACCGAAACAAATCTAAACGTTGAAATGTTTCTGTTGTAGTTTGGAGAAGAGGAAACACCTGAACCCACTGTCCTGTCACGAGGATTCAAACCGTCCATGTTTGATGTGGTGGAAAAAAATCTTTTTAACCTCCCAGTGAGAAATAATCGCGATGGAAACTTCTTAAGATATAAAAACATATTTAATGAACAGACACTTCAATAAAAATTCAGCTGAATGGATAGAGCTCTTTCCCCACGGAGGGTTCGGAGGTCTAACAACAATGAACAGACAAAACAGAGTGTATCTCCTCTCTCCCCCCCCCCCCCCTCCCCCTCGCAGATGTCGTCCTCCGTCGGCTGCTGCACCCACCAAGGCCAGGTTCTCAGCCTTTTCGTGGGAAGAGGGTTAAGATTACATGCAGGTTTAGTGATACAAGTTATAACTAAGAACGGTATGATACATTTCTCCAACATTTGACTTCTCCATCAGGGATTCTTGATGTGGTTTCAGAGCACTTTCAGGGCTTTTATTCTTCATGTTCCTCTCAAAAATAGAAGCCGTGACTTTTCAGAAGTCCATCTGACGTCGGCAGTGTGATTACCTGAGCGTTTACCTATTCTAATAAACTATCATCCTGAAAAATACTTTACTTCCTGCTTTTGTGAAATATGAAGTTGCTTGAATGCATCCTATTGAAAAAGAGTCGTTGATGAATTTCATTTGAATCAGCGGAGCCAAAAAGATCCTTTCAGGTCATTCACACAAAGAGCTCAACCATAGCCTGCAGCAGGACAGCATCGTCTTCAACACACATCCAAACTGTAAAGCAGGACGCTGCGCTGTGTGACAGCAAGCCATTTGACGGATAAACACCTCGATGTCCATGTGTCGTTCAGAGGACATCTTGAGCAAGTCCTTCCTCTGAAGGTCCTGCACTTCAGGCCCTGCACTTTATAACCATTCTGTCATGATAGCAAACAAGTCTGCTCTCTGTCTCCGCCCCGCGGAAGAGCAACGGCTCGGTGGCCTCTGTAATGGAAATGGATATAGCAGGGAGCCACCATAAGCTCTGTGATTAAAGATGAGTGTATTCAGCTGGGCAACACGTATGAGTCTCCCCGGACTAGGGGAGACTCTTTCATAGTGACTTAGTGGAGAGGGATGAAGATATGAATGGAAGGTGGGAGGGAGAGAGGAGAAGTGCATCATTGATTTGATAAAGTCTGTCTGTGAGCCAATTAAGTGCTGAACAGAGGGAGAAGGAAAGGTATGGAGCCAGTTCATTGATACATGTGACTTTAACTGCAGCTATTGTGTGTTTGCTAAGATGAAAGATGTTCCGATACCTTTTGTTCCTTCCCGATTCCCATACCTAAACCTTCAAACTCCTGAACTTCAACGGGTCATATTGCTGCGAAAACATCTCCTTTAAACATTACATTTGAACACATCATGACAAAAAAATAATGTACCATCACCCATACTCAATGGAGCATAAACGCGTCGCAATGTAACTCAATGCAACCTCTGTTAGCTTTAGCTGTCATCTCCTTTATTTACCCCAGCCTGACTGCGTTGCTCACCGTCCGCTAACAGCTAACAGCTAACAGCTAACGATAACTAGCTCTCCTCCTGCTGACTTCAACACAGATTTGTTGTTGACAATGTAGCATTATCAGGTGACAACAAGGTGCCAGAGAGTGTTGAAACCACAGGTGTGCCGTGCTGGTTTGCACATGAGCAGTACCGATTGGCCAGGATGTACGAACCGGGTCGCGAGCGACACTTCCTGTTGTTGTTCCCGTGTAGTGTAAATGAGCTGATGGATGGTATGAGAACATGATATCATATTGTTGCGTAGACTTGTATACTGGCCGTTACCCGATCTGGGATTTTCGGCATTTCTAATACTGGTATAAGAATCGGAACAGCGCTAGCTAGGACGCACATGCAGAGTGTTGTTCATGATTGAACTTGAGATGTAATTCAAATGTCATTTTGCTACTTTATTTTAAACACACAGGTCCCACCTTGACCTGTGTGTTCACAAGCTCCCATCCTGTCAACACCCATAGACAAACAGTGTTTAGCTCCTGTTATGGAATCAGAGTCTTTATATACAGCTTTCATTACCACACACGTCTCCTCGGCTCAGCCAGTTAACTGGTATTTATCTGTTGGTTGGATATTAAAAAGTGTGATGTTAAACACAGTGAGTCATGCAGTGTGAGGTCTGGGCCTCTGCCTGAAACTCATGGAGAGAACCTGCAGTCGTGTGTATTCTGAGACAACTCCATCATGTCTATAGTTGGAGATGTTTTGGATGGCGGTGTGAGAGGCTTCACTGTATCGTCTGAATACGGCTTTGTTTACAGAACAAACGGCCAGGAATGGGGAAAGAAAATACAAAATGTGTTCGGGAGCTGAAGTCCTTGCAGCAGCAAAGGGGCGAACATGAGCAACACGAGCAGTGTCTGGTCTCAATGAACACAAAGCCTGACTGCAGCAGCACACACCCGCTCAGTTCTTTCCAGTACGTTGAGTGATCCTCGGTCAAGGTCCTTCCCGTATTTTAGCGTTGCACTTCATATCTACGAAGGCAGCGAGGGTCACACTCGGCCTCATCCATCAGAGCAGCCACACTGTGTTGGCGTCCAGGTCTGCGTTGCTGCTGTGTTTGTTATTTATGAAGCCTCCCGCATGAAAGAGACAGAGAGATCCATTCATATTGGAGGAGAGGCGAACTGTCGGCCCGCTACATGAGCTGATGAAGACGTGGAGAACTGTGTGTTCCGTTTGCACAGCAATGCCGACAAACCATGTCCTTATCGATTATGGAAGTGTGCACTATCGCTTTACACGAGAAGATTTACTCACTTGTGCTGTATGTGGCTCTTTGGTAGTTCTTACTCTGTCGCGTATATTACCCACTACAGATAATTACCAGGACTTGTCTGTCTGTCTCTCTCTCTCACACACACACACACACACACCTCTGCCTGAAACAATTTCTGTCCGGTAACGAGACTCATAGAGCGGACTATTCTCAGTGTTTCCGGGCCGTTGTGATAAGTTTTCACCTCTTTGGTGACGCCGTCCCTAAAAAAAACCCAAAACAAAGAAAAGCTTGATGCCCTGCTGCTCAGTGCTGCTGCCTCGTCTCCATTCATTTCAGGTGTTTTCAAAGAGGGGTGCACATTTGAGTGTTCTACCGCATGACTCACAAATATGCACACTCACCTCCACACACACACACACACACAAACTAGGTCAGCAGAAGCCAGCATCATTCGCTATGAATCATAACCTACCGTCGTAGAAAGAGGCTTACAACCAATCAATATGAAACGTGGCTACTGCTGAAGGCCGATGATTGGCTGATATGATGCAGGCCGGCCTGTTAGCAAACCATCACCAGCTCAGTTGCTCTTGATCTCTGTCATACGCCTCTCCAACAATGCGGCTGATTGTGTTGATGATGCATGCGAGGATAGTTGAGAATGTTGCATTTTCTGCATTATTTTGAGAACAGACCAAGTTGGTCTTAAAGGCCCTCTGGGGCTTACTCAGATCACAAAAGAACCATTGGATAGTTTGAGAAATCATTACTTGTTTTAATATCTGTTGGAAAATCCTCTTTTCTTTTGCTCCATATGAAGGAGGTCAAAGGTTAACATGGCTACAAAGGAACCCCACGGGAGGTGGCAGGACTTCACTGTACTCAAAGACACGCCGACATGCGGCTTGAACTCCAGAAGATAATTCGGATGATTTTCTAGCAGCAGATTAAGTCAAGCAGCATTGTCTTGTTATTAGTGATGGCCAGTTCTCGTTCATAGTTAATCGCATTCATTGATGCCGCTCGAACTCAAGAGGGAAACTCTCTGAGGAGTGAAACCAATGCCAAAAGCTGCATTCTCTCTAGTGTCCACCAGGGGGCGACTCCTCTGGTTGGGGATGCTTTAGGGCGGGACTACACGGTGATTGACAGGTCTCACCACAGCGTTGTCCGTGTTTTCGTCTTTGAACTTTAACACTTGTGTTTTCACTTCACGAGATTTAATTGTAAAATTTTGGTCGCCTAATGATGTCTTTTTCAGCAGTCGAGCGTTTTTGACGGCAACAATGCAGAATTGGTGGTTTAGAAATTTCTTATTTTCAAGAAAATGTCTTGGACAAAGAAAAGTTAGCGAAGCAAAATGGAAATTAAGAAAAAAAGTGAAGAGCAGAGAGGAAGATGAAGAAAGTGTCATACACACCCAAAAAAACTGTAGAGGCACAATCGTTGAGGGCGTAAAACACACACACACACACTAATCCATCAGTATGTTCAGTAATGAGAGACGAACAGAAGGGGATGAGAGGATGGGGATGGAGAGAGAGAGAGAGAGAGCGAGAGAGAGAGGAGGATGTTAAGAGTTTGCAAGGGCTGACTGGATGGACAGAGGGAGGGATGGAGTTCTTTACGTAGGAGAGTAATTATTACTGACACAGGCTGAGATTTAAAGATGGAGAGATGGAGGGAAAGGAACACGGGAATTTAAAGAAACATTTCATTATTTAAAGTGGGAACATGTGCTTTGTAGTGGCTTGTTAAATATTCTTTTCTGCTTCTATTTGTTACAGCTATATTGCTATATTGTCACCTGCAGAGGTGAAGTGGATGTGCACACAGCTGTGCAGCCACAGTTTATGGACCTGTTTGAGCTTGAATCGATACCGTGAGGTTTAAATTGCCTCCAATGAAAAGCAAAATGGGCCTTCAAGACAGTAAAAACAGAAACAGATAGAGAAAAAGAAGAAGGGCACGCAAAGAATGAGAACGAGTGGAAGAAAGAAGCAGGAAGAGAAACATAGTTACAGTGTGTACGGTTGATTTAAGAGCACTCGAGGAAGGACGGTGAGTTAAGAGAGAGAAAGCCTGTTAATGTACCTCTTTATTAGACAGGGAGAGAGATGGAGAGTTACAGAAAAATAATGGGATGTTCAGGTTGGAGAGATGAAGCAGAGATCGGGCATTAGAAAAAAAGAAGCAAAGCTACAGAAAGGAGCAAGAGAGAGAGAGAGAGAGAGAGACAGAGAGAGAGAGAGAGAGAGAGAGAGAGAGAGAGAGAGGGAGCGCAGGTGTATTGAAAGCGAGAACAAAAGGAAATCCTGGATAAAGTGAGAGTTCAGTCAGGAGAGAGAGATCCCGCAAAACGAGGGAGGGAGAGAGAGATCCTGTGTAGAGGGAGAGAGGGAGAGCTTCAGCAGAGAGGGAGGGAGGGAGGGAGATAGAGCTGAGCGGAGGGAAGTCTCAGCAGCAGCAGTCTGGCTGAGCTCTCAGTCAGTCCGGCTCCAGCTGTGGATCTGATACGAGCTGTTTCTCTACTGGCCCCCAAGAGACTGACTGAGACGCAGACAGAGAGACGGAAATGAAGGACGGACCGACGGAAAGGACGAGAGACACAGAGGAAGAGTAGTCAGCAGAGAGCAGAGGCTGAGGGGGGAGGCAGAGCGACGAAACCCAGGAGCCTCAAACTCTTTGTCGCTGCCTGAGCAGTCGGGGCCAACCAGTGACAGCGGCGGTCAGGGAGGGAGGAGGAGGAGGAGGAGGAGGAGGAGGAGGAGGAGGAAACGGAGAGACCTCTGGGGCACGGTGACGGTGCCGACTGTGCCAGCGGTGGTGCCGCCTTCGCCCTTTCCGTCTCTCGGGGAGAGCGGAGGGGGGAGGACGGCAGACAGAGTGGCAGGACGGGGCAGCGCGGATGGTGGGCGAGCGCGGGGGGCCAGCTGGGGGGAGACGGGGGAGTCCCGGTGGGAGGCGGCCGTGCCCATGGGCCGGGGCTCCTGGGTCGACCAGATGAGCGAGATGTCGCTGAGTGGGCGAGACAGCCTCCCCCAGGAGGGGGGGAGGAACGCCAGGGTCCGACGGGCTGTCCGCATCTCGTCCCTCGTCGCTCAGGAGGTGAGTGGAGCGGCCTGTGTGTGTGTGTGTGTGTGTGTGTGTGTGTGTGTGTGTGTGTGTGTGTGTGTGTGTGTGGCAGGCTAAGCAATCAGCGAAATACATGTGCTGTTTATTACAGACGTGTGTATGTATTTTCTTTCATCAGCAGTCTGAGCTGTGGTACATGTGACCCTTGACCTCATCACTGCTGGTAGCTTGTAATGTAGACGTTTAGGAACAGAGGCTGATTTCTTCCTGTGAGGAACATCAGATGTATCTCTAGCATCCTTTTGGCTGATATGATAACCATCCTGTATCTCAGCAGTGCAGACAGCTGGGAAATTGATGGGCACGGTTATTGTCAATTTGCTGAATTGGTTTGGCATCGTGGATATACCCGTCAAACACATGTTGGAGACTCTGCTTCTTGCTTCTCTCAGAAATCAGCTTTTGTTCCCCAGAAACAGCTGGTGTTCTTCAGGGAGTGACCGTGTGGTAGCATCGCTCTGAAAGCTCGACAGAGTAGCAGGTGGGGGCGGGGCTTAGCAAGGGGTCAATTTACAAGTAAATACCATACATGAAGATAATTGTCCATGACATTTTTGAATTATTGGCCCTCATTTGCTGAGAAACCCCCGAATGTTTAACGTTTACATCATTTTCCACCTCTGAGAGGAACAAAGAAACCATCGTGCTATTATGTGAAATATGTCCCGGCCGACTCTTTAACGTGAACTCTCACTGTTCTGTGCTACGAGCATCTGGAGAGGTAGAACGAGACGATTTGGCTCAGCTGAACGTAAATGCTAAGTGCTCATAGATCAGAGGTAATGAAGTCTGGGAGTGTGTGGAGGAGATTGGGGGATACATCCACGTGGTATTAAAAGACAACATTCATGTGATGTGTGTGCTGTTGAACTGCATTCATGAACTACACTCTAGACAAATGATTCCTTCCATGGACAACAGATCATCATAAGTAAAAAGCCATTATTCATTAATTTACCGAAAATAAATGGGTATAGTCATAAAATAAGATAAGTAGACAAACAATGACCTGATAGTTTGACTCAAACGCTGCTTTCTAATTTCAAAAAGGGGAATTGTGTAATAGTTAGCATCTGTGTGTGTGCGTGTGTGTGTGCGTGCGTGCGTGCGTGCGTGTGTGTGCGTGTGTGTGCGTGTGTGTGCGTGTGTGTGTGTGCCCTCTCCTCCCTGGGCAAGCAGTGCTTCCATGTGTTTGGCCCCGTGTCCAAAGTCGTCTGTAGACAGAGACACATCTGCATCTGAACATTGAGTCCGAGAGTGCACTGAACCCATCTCTCCTCCTCCTCACTGTTCTTACCTCTCCTCTCCTCTCTGCTCCGTCTCTTTTCTTTTTTTCCTTTCTTTTCCTCTCCTCTTGTTTTCGTTTCTTTCCTTTACTCCCCCCCATCTTAACCCTCCCCCCCATCTTATCTCCCCTCCCCTCCCCTCCTCTATCAGGCCAGCAGCTGATGTAGGCCCAGTCTCGGGCAAGAGACTAATAGAACACTGTGAAGTGGGACGCTCCAATTTTAGCGCAGCAATGCAATCAAGTTAACACGATGTCTCACAGCTCCACATGTGTTCTTTTAGGTCCCTCCGTATGTGTGTAAGTGTGTATGTGTGTGTGTGTGTGTGTGTGTGTGTGTGTGTGTGTGTGTGTGTGTGTGTGTGTGTGTGTGTGTGTGTGTGTGTGTGTGTGAGAAAGAGCAGGAGAGATTGAGGTTAGAGCTGGGTTATTGCTGACATTCTTCAAATGTATGCCATTTAAGCTCCTCGTTCAGCGGCTCTGTCAACACTAGAGATGAGAGAGAGAGAGAGAGAGAGAGAGAGAGAGAGACTTAAGGAAGAAGGGTAAAAATGAAAGAGAAGAAAAAGAAGGAACGCAGTATATAAATGGTCCTCGGTCATGAATATTCCTCCTCATGTAAAACACTGGCGGATCCCGCAGCGTCGGACCGCTCTTATTCATCAAAGGTGTGTATGGCACATGTCACCTGATCAAAGGTGTCATAAAGAAAGGAGTGTTCATGGCTCGTGCAGATAGTGTGCAACGGGACACTGGCAAGGTCCAGTTCATCGATACCAACGACAATTGATGGGCCGGGCACAGTGTTTGCTCACACACACACACACACACACACAGCCTGCCATCTCTGCATATTTCTGGTTAATACGCGTGGAAGTGACCATTGACTGCTTGTTTTGATTGGAGACGCACTAACATGGCCGGCGTGTCACCAGCGGTTTGTTATGTTGTCATTTCATACTAGATTTTCAAATTGGGCCATTCAGGAACACGCCACGGATTTTACACAGAGGGTTCAGTGATGAATGACTTGTGCTTGTGAAAACTTGTTGAATGTCTTCTGTGGCTCTGCTGGGAACTTCTAAAGCTTGGTAAAAAATCACCCTGATGACATCATCAGGGTGATTTTAAACAGAAAGCCTTCGTCGTAAACTTGAGCCGCAAAGTTTGAAAGAAGTGTGCATTTAGGCAGGACGAGTCAGAGTCAGGCTCTCGTGAGTTCCCCGACTCCACTGCAGTATGAAGTAAATGTCTGGAATGTCACTTTAAATGTGAATGCAGCAGCACAGTGAGCGAGCAGTGAAGGGAAGCTGTCATGAAAGCTTTTGTTCATCATTTCTTTCCAAAAGTAAGAGCTCTGTGGATGAGCAGTGCTGGTTTGATAATGTATTTCAAAACACGGCAAGAAAATGTGCACGGTCAACAAGAGCATAATAATATGACGGCTCAGATGAAGCTCTGTTTTCTCCTTTTTATTATTTGAAGTGATGTTTTTGACAGTAACAAGTAGACACAGACACGAGCAGTAAGGGTGAAGCAGGTGCAGTCAAAATAGCTGAGATAGGAGTAGTCTGTCTTTTTGTCAACACATTAACCCAGGCTGTGTGTGTGTGTGTGTGTGTGTGTGTGTGTGTGTGTGTGTGTGTGTGTGTGTGTGTGTGTGTGTGTGTGTGTGTGTGTGTGTGTGTGTGTGTTTTTCACTTTACTTGGCTGAACCTGACCTCGTGTGGCTGATGGTGTTAACAGTCAACACAAGTGATGATTAGAGGAGGTACAATTAGCCACACAGGTTATATGGGTGCACACCGGAGTATGTGTGTTTGTTGACATGAATCCACGCACACACACACACGTGACTCTTACTCTGTTTGGTAGCATTAATATCTGAGAGAATTGTGCAGTATTCTCTCTTTCCACATTCATTTTTTTGGAGCACAACCAGCCTCCATACCGTACAATAGTGAGGCAGAATACATAATTCATCTCTTTTTATATTGTCCGTCTACCCCATTTTTCTTACACACAATGTAAATGTTATGTTGGCGGTCTCCAGGAGGAGGAGGAGGAGGGGGAGGAGAGACATAAAAAGACAGAAAGAAAGAGAAGGGAAGTGCAAACAATTCCCATCCATCACCTTTACCAGCAGTGCCCTTGAACGCAGCAATCAGTGGCTCTAGACAAATACATCAGGACTCTCTACACCGCACACACACACACACACACACACACACACACACACACACACACACACACACACACACACACACACCACACCACACCACACACACACCACACCACACACCACACACACACACCACACACCACACACACAAACACACACCACACACACACGTCTTCATACCCACATACCCGCGGTTGTTTCAGCACCAGACTCATGAATGACATGTTTATCCATGAAGCGTACATGCTGCCAATTTGATTTTGGTGAAGAACAAAGATTTGCATTTCACCAGTCACTCCTCACATTGCATTACACCTCATCGGGGCGACTGTGGCTCAGCGGTAGAGCAGCGTCGTCCTTCGGTCGGCAGTTCGATCCCCGGCTCCTCTAGTCCATGTCGATGTGCCCTCGGGCAAGACTCTTAACCCCACATTGCTGGGTATTAATGATTAGATAGTCCTGATGGGCAGGTGGCACCTTGCATGGTAGCCACTGTCATCAGTGTGTGAATGGGTGAATGATGATGTGTAGTGTTGAAGCGCTTTGAGTGGAAAAGCTATGCAAGTACAGTCCATTTACCATATATCGAACAAGAGTGAGTCCCAGTCAATGTTTCCATAATAGGTTTGAATAAATTAACCATGGTTTTAGATTTTAGTTTTTTAGCATGATGTAAAGCATGACAAACAGTGGACCTCCAAAATGTCCCCCATCCGTCACTCTCAGGACTGTGGTATGCTCACCCAAAGAGGAGAGGAAGTCACGCTCTGTCTATCCCTTCATCCGTCCATCCGTCTATCCGTCATTGTCATTTTAAAATGAGGCCAATACATATAATAATTGCCCATCCCCGTTTACCATAAATGTGCCACTAATTGCGTGACATTTTACAATGACTGCCGGCGATGGTGCATTGCTGGGTGGTGCAGTAGAGTGTGATATCTCATTCAGCGTTTCCCTCCCCTCACCGTCCCGTATCCTCCCTCTCTCTCGCACACATGTCCACAGCAGCTTGCCCACATGTGCAGCCTCTTTCTCATGTAGAGTGGAAGTCATCCAGGCCTCATCGCCCTCTCTGTTCATCTGTTCATGTGTCCAACTGTTTGTTTGCCCTTTGCTCGTGGCTGTGCCTCTGCGTGTCTGAGCACGTGAGCGGCGTCCCTTGAGGAAGGCTGTTTTTTTAAGCTCACCCCAGGGTGCTGCGTTCTTGACCCTATCCCTTTCTATCTTTACTCTCTCTTTCTCTCACTTCGTCCACATTCTCTCACTTTGTTGTTCTCTGGAAGGTTCAGTCGGGAGGCACTTTGAAGCCTCCGGGCAGCTAAGGACTCTGGCTCTCTGGCCTTTGAAAGACGTTAGCCGAGTAGGAGCAGGTGGACTGATGTTTGGTTTATTGTCTAGTTTTTGTAGCGTTACTGTTTTTTCTGCTGTTTTTAACCTTTTTAAAAGTTAAGTTACTATCTGTCGGTCAGAGATGAGGATAAGTGCTCAAAGGAAGAGTTGATGGCGTGGAGGTCTGGTTGGCTGCATTCTAATTGATTTCTTCATTGATTCATTGGTTCATTCGGTCATTGATTGATCCACTTTGATTATTAGTTACGCACACATAGCAGCAATTTTACACGAGGTCACGCACATGTCAATGCACTGCAATCAGCAGGTTTACAATACAGACTCAATACCATGCTGCTGGAGGAAAACAGCCCTGATGAGGTTGGTCGGCGTCACTGGTAGATTACTACGGGATGCATCGCTGTCTATTTTCTCCTCGTTCGTCACAGACACAACAAACTGAAATCAGAGCTCACTTCATAAGCCGTGAATTTTAATGACAAGGAATCTCAGGAGGGCTTTGGCGCTCCAATCGTGGCGGTGGGAATTCACCGTGAGGTGTTGCGTTGTAAATCGTTTACCACCGACGGAATGAACTGATGTGATTGTGATAGTTGTCTCACTTTGCTTTACGAAGCTGCAAATGGAGTGCACATAAAGAGTCGCAGCCCAACAAAGTCATCCTCCAGTAGCGGTTCCATTGATACAGATTGGGATCAATAATGTGACACACACACGCACACTTACAAGCTAGTGCGCACTGCAACTAACTGAAGACTGTTTTTACTGTTGATGATCCATATTGGCAGATACAGATCTCTTTGTTGTTTGATTATAGCAGCTGGTCTACAGGGCTTGTAGACAATGATTTGATTCATTAGTAATATAAATATACAGATGAATGGAGCTTCATACCTCCCCTGTACTTGTATTTTTACACTGACAGTTTACGTTGTGCTGCACTAAAGATGTCCTCTACAAAATGCAAATGAGGGAGGATCAAACCAGACAGGTGGAGGAATCAACACTTTACATGATTTAATGACGGGTAGTTCATCTCAGCATGTGTGTGCGTGTGACTTGGTTTGTGTGTCTGAAGTGTGTGTGTGTGTGTGTGTGGGGGGGGGGGGGGGGGTGGACGTACGCATTTGTGTGTTCAAGCGACGGTGCCAGCTCAGCGGTATAGAGTCCAATACATCTGCTATTTTATTTAGCACCTCAGCGTGTGTGTGTGTGTGTGTGTGTGTGTGTGTGTGTGTGTGTGTGTGTGTGTGTGTGTGTGTGTGTGTGTGTGTGTGTGTGTGTGTGTGTGTGTGTGTGTGTGTGTGTGTGCATAAACTGACAGCAACTGGCTTGTCATCCAAGGCATCCCTCGGTGGGAGATAGAAGGTGGTGATAAGAACAGGAAAAGGTGCTAAACGCTCACACACACACACACACACACTCTGGCTGGACTGCAGCTGCCACCAACACTTCTGCATCAGCTTCATTGGCTCTCCATCACATCCCGGTCTTTGTGCACATGCAGGTGAGGGACACGATGCACAGTGCGTACTCAGACAGGTTAGTCTGCATCTTCTCTCTGTTGCTTCCTCCGCGACTCTCTCTCACACACACACACACACACACACACACACACACACACATGCAGCACAAGTTGCCAAGACCCTCCCTTAGGATCCAATCAATAGTCAGTCAGGTAGTTCATCTCAGCATGTGTGTGCGTTTGACTTGGTTTGTGTGTCTGGCTCTTAGGTTTTAGGTCTGCCTCCTACATTGTAACGATGATTCACCGGTCCTCAGCAGTTCTCGCCGTCTCTCTGACTTTCTCTCTCTGTCTCTCTGTCTCTCTCTCTCACTTACACACACACACACACACACACACACACACACACACACACACACACACACAACCCGTTACTGACTCTGACTTGTCAAACATCTCTGGCTCTTTGTCCCCGTGAATCCGACGTCACCCTGGGAACGTGGAACGTTTTTAATAATAATTGCACACCAGTCACGATTCCTCCTCTGTCATTAGAGAGACAGAGAGAGAGAGAGAGGGGGGGGGGGGCACTTCCTCCCTATTCTTTTCACACCTCACTGCTCTTGCTCTGCCCGTCTCTCCCACCACATTTACACCTGGCTTTAAAAATAAGAAATGCAGCCTGAGCCCATGAGTGTTTTCTAGATGAGAGCAGGGGCTCCTGCATCTACTCTTGCTATATTAACTATGTGTAACATGTGTAATCCAGTGTATGGATAAAGCCGGACTTGTGGTGGTGCACGACGGTCAGGACGAAGTGGTGATCTGCTCTTTTTAGACTTGTGGACAGATGTTGTGATGTTGTGTGGATAAGATGGACAGAATGCGTCTTTCCTCTAACAGCTGTTACAACAATTACTTTGTGTGGTACCGTCTTATCATAAGCAATAGATAAGTGTCTCATATCGTCAGATCAATGAGCCAGCCTGCATACGGAGCCCTTGATTACACCTGGGCTTTTCCCTGCTATGCATATGCTGTGAACAATGACACTGCATATTATGCTCCTCTGTTTCTCCGTCAGCGTGACTGACTTAGTTTCCTCGTGGAGGTGACGCTCTTCTTTCCGCTCATCTCTCCATCTTTGTTTCCTCTCTTTATTTTTCTTTACCCGGCAGCATTGGTGACACAGAGATGATAAAGGGAGAGAAATTATCTGCTTCCTCTTCTGCTGCTGCAGCCTGATTCATCCTTAACTTGGTCGATTCTGGCAATGCATGCTGGGAGTCCACACTCGACTTTGTTCCTCCTCCCTGAACCCCCTATGTTATCCCTATAGGTCGGTATCAGGTGTGTGTGTGTGAGTGGGTGAGTTATATCCAGGATTGGGAGGTTGTACTCCTGTGGGCCAAGCCACACACACACACACACACACACACACACACACACACACACACACACACACACACACAGACCAATGCTTTCCCAAAAGAGAAAAAGAGAGCCACACAGACCCAATTCGTGTTTCCTTGTACCTCTAATCTTCCTCTCAACAATTTTCTTGACAGTCCGACAACCACTCGTCTTCTTTCGACCCCTGCTCCACAAAAGTTAGTTTTTTAATGAGCTCTGTGTTTTACAGATTTGTAATTGGAGTTTGAGCTCTCGCATTATTCAGACTTCTTCCTCTTCAGAGTGCTGCTATTGCATCATCTCATAGTCAGCGGATTCGCTCTAGTGTGAGGCAAGCGCTGGGCTTTTCCTTTTCCCCAGTCATCTGAATGAACTGGATATCTGCTCCGGGCGCTCACTGCATGTGAGTTTAGTGGTAGCGCTCATCGTCCTGCATCGTGTGAGGTTTACTGGCTCGAACAAGTCAGTGGATCACATGTCGGGTACATTGAAGAATCTCAGTGCAGACATGTTGAAATTGTCTCTTCTTGTGGTGTACGGCACATGATCACATATTTGATTTAGTCCTCGTTGCAGGAGGCCAGTTGTTAACCTGCCGTCACTAGTGTAATGGAAAATATTCCTATAGCCGCTTTACGTGAGTCTTTTACTGCTGAAATACATAATACCAAATACCAGCTGGTCTTTAAGTATTATTCTCTGCGCAGAGGAGGTTCAATCATCACTACAGAATGCGTTCAGTCTCAGTGAGGACAAACCTAGAAACAAGTGAACAAGCTTTCTTTATACAGAGTGAGCAAAGGTGGGGGCCGATGGCCGATGTTACAACATGTTGGTCTCAGACTGAAAGGAACAACGAACAACAAGCGGCCCAAAGGCCTCTGTGCTGGAACGTCCTCATACAACACAGTTATCTTTGTGAACACAGAGGGACAACTCTTCTTCTGCACAACAGAGACACGGTGACGTTCAACAAAGTTACTTATGCATGAATACAATGAACTGAGTAGAAATATATACTACGTAAAACATTAGCATTACACTAGAGGAAGGTGTCTCCCCTGATAGATGGACAGCGCTCTCGGGTGAGCTCGGGGGGTTCTTGTTTGTCTCCCATCACACAAGGAGCGTCGCCACCGCAGCCGCTCATCCCACGACTATTCATAGAAGCGATAAATGGCTCGGGGGGGTTACCAATAGTGTGAGCTGCCTCGAAAGGATGATAGCGTGGCTCATCCAGCTCTGCTGGATCAGGGGTGTTACTCTTGCCAAAATGGTTGCGAATTGATTCATCATCATTTTTAAAAAATGATCAAATTAGACGGCTTCACCCAAAAAAACGAGTGAAATACTAGTAACATACAGCAGTGATGGACTACAGGTGAAACACATAAAACGTGACTTTCAGAGGGCGGGAACGGGGCCAATGATGTATTTTCCGTGTGATCACTTATGAACATTTGTGTGTATGAACCTATATGGAAGCAGACTTCATCGCAGTGCACGTGTGCATCTTTCCATCAGTCAAAAGACGTACAGTGTGAGCTGCACAGAGGAGGCCGCCGAGCTGAGAGCTGCTCATCCACTTTAGTGTTTTCGAGAAGTTATCAACACGAAGAGACACGGTGCAGTCTCCAGGAACAGACACTCCACTCAAGAGCTCATCCGCCCACGGGCTGAAAAACGCCCTGCAGACCATGTGTGTCATACCGCCACAAGATGTGCACCTCGGACTGACACTCCAACAGCACGACCCTCTCAACAATACTCTCCACTCACTCCAACTTTCTCTTTCTTTTCAGGGAATATTTATGAGTGAACACACACACACTTGCACAGTTCATCAGAATAATGTGCGAGCCGACCTGACATGAGTTACGTGTGTGTGAATGTTCTTCTTGCCTGTGATAAAGGATGCCCAGTGTCCTCTCAGGGCCTTGGAACGTGAATATGATTTTGAATGAATCATAGGTTTCCAGCGTCTGCCTGGATGTGTGTGTGTGTGTGTGTGTGTGTGTGTGTGTGTCGGTGTCTGTGTGTGTGTGTGTGGGGGGGGGGGGGGGGGCATTGCCTGGAGGTTGGATGGCAGTTTGTAATTCAGTGAATTCCCAGAGAAGCAAGAGGCAGCTCGCTGCCTTCCTTCTCCTCTCCCCTCCTTGTCTCCTCTGGCGTTCACCGTTCTAGACACACATCTAAGATGACGTATTGTTGAAGACATGGACACTTGCTCCAGAAGTTCCTCAGCTGCTGCATGTTTCCTGCAAAGTGCAGTCAAGAACTTTGGAATCTGTCAGAGAGCCACTTCCACGTATGACAGCCATCGGAAGTCTGTGCCGATTCTACTCATTCTTCACCCAACGTCTTTTATCAACGTGTTGCTCACCTTTCTCTATTTCCAGTTGGTGCTCAGCACACAGCAGGAAAACAAGTGAGCCACGCGAGGCTGATAGTGGCGGGTTTGATGAGTTATATCATTTAAATGTCCCTCGAAACATGGAGCCTAATAAATGAGTTCCAGTATTCAGGAGAAACCATAATCATATTCTGAGTTATTTAATAATGACGTCACAATCACAATTTAATACGTACAGACGCAAATAAATCATAAATAAGAGGAACGCATTCCGTCGGTAGAAATCGGTCCTGCGCTTATAAACAGAGCACAGTACACCGTATAAATACCAGAGAACACCGTATAAATACCAGAGAACACAGTATAAATACCAGAGAACACCGTATAAATACCAGAGAACACAGTATAAATACCACAGGACACAGTAGAAATACCAGAGAACACCGTATAAATACCAGAGAACTCCGTATAAATACCAGAGAACACAGTATAAATACCAGAGAACACAGTAGAAATACCAGAGAACACCGTATAAATACCAGAGAACACAGTATAAATACCACAGGACACAGTAGAAATACCAGAGAACACCGTATAAATACCAGAGAACACAGTAGAAATACCAGAGAACACAGTATAAATACCAGAGAACTCCGTATAAATACCAGAGAACACAGTAGAAATACCAGAGAACACAGTATAAATACCAGAGAACTCCGTATAAATACCAGAGAACACAGTATAAATACCAGAGAACTCCGTATAAATACCAGAGAACACAGTATAAATACCAGAGAACTCCGTATAAATACCAGAGAACACAGTATAAATACCAGAGAACTCCGTATAAATACCAGAGAACACAGTATAAATACCAGAGAACACAGTATAAATACCACAGGACACAGTATAAATACCAGAGAACACCGTATAAATACCACAGGACACAGTATAAATACCAGAGAACACAGTATAAATACCACAGGACACAGTATAAATACCAGAGAACACCGTATAAATACCAGAGAACACAGTATAAATACCACAGGACACAGTATAAATACCAGAGAACACAGTATAAATACCACAGAACACAGTATAAATACCAGAGAACACAGTATAAATACCAGAGAACACAATATAAATACCAGAGAACACAATATAAATACCAGAGAACACAGTATAAATACCACAGGACACAGTATAAATACCAGAGAACACCGTATAAATACCAGAGAACACAGTATAAATACCAGAGAACAGTATAAATACCAGAGAACACAGTATAAATACCACAGGACACAGTATAAATACCAGAGAACACAGTATAAATACCACAGGACACAGTATAAATACCAGAGAACACAGTATAAATACCCCAGAACACAGTATAAATACCAGAGAACACAGTATAAATACCACAGAACACAATATAAATACCCCAGAACATAGTATAAATACCAGAGAACACAGTATAAATACCAGAGAACACAGTATAAATACCCCAGAACACAGTATAAATACCACAGAACACAGTATAAATACCCCAGAACATAGTATAAATACCAGAGAACACAGTATAAATACCACAGAACACAGTATAAATACCAGAGTACACAGTATAAATACCAGAGAACAGTATAAATACCAGAGTACACAGTATAAATACCAGAGAACAGTATAAATACCAGAGAACACAGTATAAATACCAGAGAACAGTATAAATACCAGAGAACACAGTATAAATACCACAGAACACAGTATAAATACCAGAGAACACAGTATAAATACCAGAGAACACAATATAAATACCAGAGAACACAGTATAAATACCAGAGAACAGTATAAATACCAAAGAACACAGTATAAATACCAGAGAACACAGTATAAATACCAGAGAACACAGTATATACGTCAGGACAGAAGACAGGAATACTCTTCCTCCCTGTGATGCATTGCACACCCTCCCTACCTCCTGGTAGGTGCATCAGGACATTTGGAGGAAAAACAATCAATTCCCCTCAAGTTGTACAAATGATAAAAGCCTCCTCGCAGTTATTTCTTTTTCTTTTCCATGAAGGCAAGTCTATTTAGTTTGCAGTGTTTCGGTTGTGTTCTTTATTACTGTTAAAGCGGGGTGGATAGTGTTAAGAAACTAGCAAGAGTACGTTAGTAACAATATACCCAACAGAAAAAAACCAGCCTTGTGTTTACAACGAGTATCTAATGAACCTACATTCACCGCTAGCTCCAAAAGTTGCTAAATCTAGCGGGCAAGTCGGCAAGTCAGCAACACTGACAGCCCGTCCCCAAAAGTATCACTGTTAAGGTTAACAACCAACATGACTGCTAGCTGTTGGCTGTCAAGCTAGCAGCTCGTGAAGACTTGGGTGAGGTGCGGTGAGTGCACGCATGTGGACAGGCAGGCAGCCGGTCCGTCCAATCAATGGCTGTCGGGATGTAAAGAGAATTTCAACAAGAAGAAGATTGACAGCCCGAGCTTTAAGTTAAACACCTCACATCAAAGACAGAAGTCACTTTTAATTTGAACTTCAAGAGCTTATTCTCAGAAAGGCTTCAGGACAAACTTTACAAACCTTACTATACACCTCTAGACCTACAAACAACATGTCATCTCTGGCCCCAAGCCAGCAGCTGGCCTCTGTCATATCATCGATATCATCACACACAGCTGAAGGTTTTCTGCACATCTACAGACATTCCCTTTTTGCACACGTTCACCATACTCTAAAACCATAAGAAGGGATTGTGTTCATACAAACATATCTCACTCCCCATCTGCTGGCCTTTAATACGGAACTCATTCTTAAAGCATCGGGGGCCCTGAGGGTTAAGCCAGATGAATGTTTGATGCCAGGTTTTAACACTAGTCCCACACCTGCAGCTTTATAGATCCCACCGGCTGATGTCATCATCCAAAAGTCCACATTTTGCCTGATGGGCAGAAGAAGAGCGAGTCAATAACTCCACTCTTCTAACCACGTTCACTCGGTCCGCTGCCTTTATAGTGCTGTTAGTGTGAAAGAGGCTTTTCTTTGGCGTTGTTATCCTGGCAGAGAAAGGGACTAAACCCAAACACACCTCCCATCCACAGGCTGTGATTAGCTTTGTATGTGGCTACACGTCTCTCAAAGTGGCTTCTTTTAGGTTTGTATTTAAAGCAAACGCTCTCACGTTATTCCTTCTGATACATCACCAGCTCAAACAGCAAAGGAATGAACTACATTGTGTTTTGCTCCACTAATGAAGTCACTATCATGGTGAGGTTAATGCTCACAGGTGCTCCCTCTGAACCCTTTTCCCTGAAATCCATACACGCAGTGTTCTCTTCATATCTATCAAAGTACAGTCCTAATTACTGCTGGGCGGTGTACCGGTTCATCTGGAATACCGCCCAGCACTAGTCCTAACACAGTACTTTACCTCACCTCCTCTCTGTACATACTTGTTGCCTCCACATCACGTCTGTCAGACAGCACGCCTGCTTTCATTGATACCCTCAGACTGTGGTGGATATTGTGGGACTTTTTACAACCATGGCCGAAGTGTCCACCCCGCCCTGTCTCTGTGGGAGACCACGTTCACACTAGAAAGAGGATTGACTGTACAGGGGATGACTTGATGGTCATTACATTCCCATGAGGGATTTGATGGAGGCTTTTAATGTCGCAGTTAAGGATAATACAGAGGAGTAGTTTTCAAATTTAATATTATAATCCAAGATCGCTTTTAGCTCATTTGATAGACTTTTAAATCCACCTTAACCACTCATGATAGAGATGTGGTGAGAACGTTTCCTGTAGTTTGTCACCATAAAAACTAAGAGAATGAAATCGTTCCTGTCCATGAAGTAGGATACCCCACCTACCAGCCTGCACATATCCCCAATATATTATCCATAATCATCCGCACACTGTTTCTAAGCTGACTCCCTCATCAAAAGTACTGGAGACAGTTCTGTCTGTGATGGATTGGCAGTTTGTTCAGGGTGTCTCCCTGCCGTATACCAAGTGCATGCTGGGAGCTCTAAGGATGTCCCCGTGTTATTAGTCATTTTTACAAGCCTTCATTCCCATAGGGGGGCTCCATCTTAAGTGCTGTTCCATTAGTCTGATAACTGGAGCGATGCCACTGAGAGCGACCTTTCGAGGGGGCAGGTGCTCCATTTACCACATGTAGACGTCAGGATGACATCTTCTCGAGAACACACTTTGATCCCCTTAACAATTAAGGAGCACAACCGGCGGTAGAACAAGCCATTTAGAGGGTTATACTCACCCTGCTCTGCCAGTGGCTCGGTTCATCACCCAACACCAGAGGGGGAGTCAGGGAGAGCACGTCAGACGACATGCGGAGAAAAGGATGAGCAGGAAGGCAACAAGACAAAGACAGAGAGGCTGCTGGATCCTCACCGGCTTCCCCCGGTCGTCACGGTGACACAGACGCGTGCTGTGTTGTGACTCCCCGGCCAGTGAGGGGAGCTGCTGCCTCCCAGATACACCCATCCCACCACAGGTCATGGGACGCACCACTTCGCTTCCTCGGGCCAGAGTTTGTGTGTGTGTGTGTGTGTGTCATGATAGTGTGTGTGCGTGCCAAAGCATTTTATGATGACAATGCATGTTTGATGAGGAACTTAGTTAGAAGAGCTTTACTTGCTAACCCTCAAACTCTTTCTTTCTATCCGTGTTTCCTTGTCTTTCTGTCTTTCGTTTTATCTTTCTATAGATGGATGGATGGATGATAGATGGATGGATGGATGATAGATGGATGGATGGATGATAGATGGATGGATGGATGATAGATGGATGGATGATAGATGGATGGATGATAGATGGATGGATGGATGATAGATGGATGGATGGATGATAGATGGATGGATGATAGATGGATGGATGGATGATAGATGGGTGGATGATAGATGGATGGATGATAGATGGATGGATGGATGATAGATGGATGGATGGATGACAGATGGATGGATGATAGATGGATGGATGGATGATAGATGGATGGATGATAGATGGATGGATGGATGATAGATGGATGGATGATAGATGGATGGATGGATGGATGATAGATGGATGGATGGATGATAGATGGATGGATGATAGATGGATGGATGGATGATAGATGGATGGATGGATGATAGATGGATGGATGATAGATGGATGGATGATAGATGGATGGATGGATGATAGATGGATGGATGATAGATGGATGGATGGATGATAGATGGATGGATGGATGATAGATGGATGGATGGATGATACATGGATGGATGATAGATGGATGGATGATAGATGGATGGATGGATGATAGATGGATAGATGGATGGATGGATGATACATGGATGGATGATAGATGGATGGATGGATGATAGATGGATGGATGATAGATGGATGGATGATAGATGGATGGATGATAGATGGATGGATGGATGATAGATGGATGGATTATAGATGGATGGATGGATAAATAGAGAGAAAGACAGCATCACTCATCATCCATCCACTTCTCTCACCTCTCCATTGTCCTCTCTCACTCGTTCACCAGCTACTCTCCAGGTTTAAATTTAGATTAGAGTTTCTCTCCTTTGTATCCAGGCAACCTGTCCCCCATATGTAGAGAACCAGCGGTGCTTGAGCCCTCCTCCGATGTCCTCCTCTCTTTCTTCTTTCCCTATTTTTTTATTTTTTTAAACTTTTCTTGGGATTTTGGCCCAGAACACTGAGAGCATCATCTACACCCTGTAGTCACACGCAGAGCCTTGAACCCTCCTGTCGTGGTCGTTTCTCCCCCCTTACTTTAGTATTCCCGGTCAAATTTAACCGGTCTGTTTTAACTGCTCTGACATTAAAACAAAAAGCATTAATCATCACCAAATTGTATTAAACACCCTTTTAAGCTGTAAACAATGTCTCAGACTAGTGGTTCATATGAACAACTGCTGTGAATATACAAAGAATAGACGCTGAAAATGTATCGCTAAATGAAATGAAACTGTTGTAAGGACATTGTTGACAGGAACACAGGCCTCCCGGACTCCACATCCCACAGACTTTGTCCAGCCTCATGGTTTGACCGATATACTCAGGGCTGCTAGAATCAGGGGCGGGCTGGCCATCGGGGATACCGGGGAATCCCCGGTAGGCCACCTCCATCACTAACCGGCCCTCGCTCTGAGATCGCCGACTGTATTCTATGCTTCACACGTTAAATTGACTCTAATACTTAAAGTCAAGAATCGCTGACTGATATTTATACTGCTCCTCGCGATCTGTATTCACACTCATGGTTTCCATCTGTGAGCCGGCAGCACCCCTACACACACACACACACACACACACACACACACACACTTGCTCCTCCAAGAGCCGTGTGAGAGGAGAACTTTGAGGAGAAACTGCACAATCAGACAGCAGACTAGCGGGAAAGGGAAGCAGTACATGAAGCTTCTCCACCAGCTGTACACCAGACAGGTTTGGCTAACTGGATGACGGCATGCTAATAACTTATTTAGCTTTTTAAAACAACGGGGACAGATCCAGCACGGACAGTTAGGGAGTGAGAGACATGAAGCACCTGCTGAGACATGATATATAGTTATAAATACATCATTATATATGTGTGTGTGTGTGTGTGTGTTTTATATTACAGTGAATATTATTATGTGATATATATATTATTATATGATATATATATTATTATATGATATATATATATCATTATATTATACTGAATTCCCTGTGTGGGTGATACAAATAAGATGTCCTGACGTGTTTGTCAAAGTGTTATTTTCTGCTTTTTTCATGTTGGAATAAAAGTTAAATATTTAACTGCAAAGTAGTAATACATGTTTGATACCTTAATTGTTTTGCATTAAATCATTCTGGGATGTTTGCTGAAATTGATTGGATGTGGGTGTGTATGGGGCTGTTTTCCATCTGATGAATGGACATAATCTGGTGCTTCCCATTCATTTCCTATGGCGGTTACTTTTGACCGGTAACACCATGGCTGTTACAAAGTTGACTAAACCACAACAAATTCAATGAAAGTGGTGATCAGCAATTTGATATGTTCAAATACCTAGTGGGCAGGATATCATGAGGCAATCAGATGTAAAACACAATATTTATGATTGATTAAAGTTGTAAATCAGTCAGATTTGACCCGAACACGACAGGAGGGTTAGAACAGAGTGTCAGTCAGGTGGGAGGCCATGAAGACCCCAACCAGTAACCAGTAACAGTAACCAGTAACAGTAACCAGTAACCAACAGTAACCAGTAACCAGTAACAGTAACCAGTAACCAGTAACCAACAGTAACCAGTAACCAGTAACAGTAACCAGTACCAGTAACAGTAACCAGTAACAGTAACCAGTAACAGTAACCAGTAACCAACAGTAACCAGTAACAGTAACCAGTAACCAGTAACCAGTAACCAGTAACAGTAACAGTAACCAGTAACCAGTAACCGTAACCGTAACCAGTAACCAGTAACCAGTAACAGTAACCAGTAACAGTAACCAGTAACCAGTAACAGTAACCAGTAACAGTAACCAGTAACAGTAACAGTAACCAGTAACCAGTAACCAGTAACCAACAGTAACCAGTAACCAACAGTAACCAGTAACAGTAACCAGTAACCAACAGTAACCAGTCAGTGAGCCGACCAGCTGGCAAATAATTAGCCCAGTCGGTCAAAAACCAACCACATAGACATCACATGTACAAATTGGTATGTTTGTCTTTGTGTGTGTGCATCAGTGTGTTACAGCTGCAGGTCCTGTAACGAGCAGTAGCAGCCCATGTAATCCACAACCAGTTTCATTTATCACGACGACAGCTGGAGCCTAATTATAAAGCCGCTCTCTCTCTCTCCCTCCCTCTCACCATCATTACTCTTATATACACACACACACACACACACACACACACACACACACACACACACACACACACACACCATGCATGCAGGTAATTAACCTGTAAACCATGCATAAAGCACCCATATTTTTGCAAACTTTGGGACATGTTGGTCACTCAAGAAGAACAAAAAGAAAGTTTTGACAGCTCCCGTCCAGTTGAGCACCGACACCAAACAGCCAAACTGAGCTGGCAGCCATTGATTGGTAAACCGGTCTGATAAGTAGGCCATCTTTGCCCAGTTCTGGACAAATATGTATCAGAATAGTCTGCTAAATCGGGCTCAACAACGTACATAACACTTGCAACACCGTAACACCACCCGTATGATCACAAAGCACCTGATAGGTGGAGCTTATCGTGGGCGGCACACGGCCGTGAAACGAGACTCCCGGGCATCGCTTCCTCCCAGGGCGAGTACCAACCCACAACGAGCGACCAATCAAATGCTTCAGAACATGAACGTTTTGGAGGGGGAGGGCCTTTCAGGTCTGGAGGAGGAGGGGTTTGTTCAAGTCTCCCTCAGCCTATTTTAACATGCTAGCATCGCATAAAGAGACTAACTGCTCTGTAACCTTTACCAGCATTGTGTGTGTGTGTGTGTGTGTGTGTGTGCGTGTGTGTGTATGCGTGTGTGTGTGTGTGTGTGTGTGTGTGTGTGTGTGTGTGTGTATGCGTGTGTGTGTGTATGCGTGTGTGTGTGTATGTCTCTTGTCACCACGGTTGCACTGTTTGCACACACTTCTGCACATATATATACACACATAGACAGAGTGCAGTGTGGGTAACTGTCACATCGATTTCTAGTGGCTGAGAAATATTCCCTGGGAGCAACACCCCACTCCACCACAGTCTTCTGCCCCAGGAAACAACCCAGTCCGGCAGGGCAAGACCCTTATTATCCCTCATGCTCCGGATCTGTCACATGTCGACAGTAACTGATGTATTGGGGATATGAGCCAGTTGAAATTGTGCAAAGTTGCTCACTGACCACAGTCAGATTCTGTTGTATTTCTTTTTGCATATTTGATTTGAGCATAATTCATTGTCATTATGCAACACAGGGGATGCACAACGAAATGCAGTTGTAGCCCATTCGCTACACAAGTAAAAACAAAAACAGCAGTGCATTAGTTGAATTTGGCTTACATCTTCACATGAAACATTCGAAATCAGGGAAGCTGTGTCCATCATCATTGACAATGTTTGAGCATAAACACAGAGTCCACCTCCTCTCGTCCATCCAGAGTCCTGTGAACTGCCCGTCAGGTGCAGCTTGATCCGGGATGCCAGAACAGACCCCATGTTGCTGGATCAGCCTGAGTTTTCCTGGGACCGGACATCAGGAGCAGGCTGGGCGGTTAGCTTAGCTATAGCAGAGTCGAGAGGGAGGTCTACTTGCAGGTCCAGTTTAATGTCACTTTTTTCATTCTGTTAAATATATTCGCCACCTTTTACGTATGTCAGTCTCGATGGATAATGTAGAAGATTGAATCGATGAATCCCTCGGCGCGTTGGAGTTCTCCTCCTCGTGGAGTGGCCACGGCCTACGTGTACCAGGATGCATTGCGCGTCAGCTTCTGATTTTCCGTCTGCATGTAACATGGCTGTCTGTTTGCAGCGTCTCTGTCACATACAGCAGCAGTCCCCAACCACCGGTACCGGGCCGTGGGTCATTTGGTACCAGGCCACACAGAAAGAATAGATATTATAATATTTCCGTTTTATTGATTATCAGCGTCTGAAAGAAGTTTTATTTTGAAAAATGACCTGATTCTCTCCCAATTTCATCCGCCTGTGCCTCTTGACATGTCAAGACGCTCGTCTCGGTCACGTGATACGTTACCTCAGAAATGAAGCCCGCAAACTAGCGAAAATGAGTAAATAACGTTTGGAGAGGAAAGGCCACTAAGGAGGCAGAAGAAGAGCTACAACCTCCAAGAACATGAAAGCTTCATTTAACAGACAACATCAGGAGTCTGATTAAACATCAGGAGTATTTCTGACGCTCAAGCCCGCTCTGCAGAATATGTGGTGACAGAGATCAGCTGCTGGAGGTTGTAAATGACGGTGGCCTTAAAGACAACAACTCTGCTGGTGTTTGGATTAAAATCAAGGCTGAATATCCTGAGATCGCCACTAAAGCACTGAACACCCTTCTTCCATTTCACACATCCTCTCTGTGAAGCCGGATGTTCTGCAGTGACGGCAATCAAAACTAAATGACGGAGTAGACTGGACATAAAAGACTTTGGGTGTCATTGTCTCCCATTAACCCAGATGGACCGTCTCGTTGCAGAGAAACGAGCTCAGGGCTCCACTGATTCAGCGTTATTGTGAGTTGTATTTATTTATGCATTTTATATTTGTTTTCATGCCGATCGGATCATTTTATTTAGTCGTGTTTATCCGCCGTCTTACATGAAACCGGTCCGTGGAGCAATAAAGCTTGGGGACCTCTGAGCTACAGTACTCAAGGGACGGACACAGTACGTGAACACCTGCACCAATCACTCATTCCTTTGTCTCGAAGGTTTCAACGGTTTCACACGTTCAATCCCACAGTCTGCAGCTTTGTTGCACTAGATTGCATAATACTAGAAGGTGTGCGCACTTTGTTTCCCAGCCCTTGAATGCAGGGTGGAGAAAAAGAATATGATCACAAAATACCAGCACATACAACGCTGTGTATGCATATATGCCATTATTTTCTCTCTCTCTCTCTCTCTCTCTCTCTCTCTCTCTCTCTCTCTCTCTCTCTCTCTCTCTCCACCCCCCCCCCCCCCCCCACAGCTTCCCTCACCCCCCTCTGTACGCATCTGTCCCTCTTCCCTCACCCCCCCTCCTTCCTCTCTGATCATCCTCAACGGAGCATCTCATCTTCTCTTGTGCTGAGATTTCTTTTTTTCTCTTTGAGCGAAAACACTTCCCACAACACGCTCCTTTCTCTCTCTCTCTCCCTCCCTCTCTCTCTCTCCCTCCCTCTTTCTTTGTCTCTCTTTTCGTAGTAGTAGTAATAATACCAGCCGCAGCTGAACGGCAACCAACTCTCCTGTTGCAGTCTCCCTTTTTCTCTTCCTCCTCCTCCTCCTTCTCCTTCACTGCACGTTGATCCGTTCAATGGTTCGGAGGAGTTAACAGCCAGGCAGCCGTCAGCACAGATCGCTGGGGGGGGGGGGGCAGTCGAAGAAAGTCATCGAGACGTGCAAAGAAAGTGACGCCAGCGGCGGCTTGATGAGGAACCAGCTGAGGACTGATCCACGCGGGAGGAAGGGAGAGCTGGAGACAGCAGGCAGGCTGAGTTCCAGTTGCATCAGGGTGGAGGCTGTTGAATAGTTGGATGTTGAGCTTTGAGCATTTGGAAGCTTGAGGGAGAAGAACAAGCCTACGAGGACGAAGAAGAGCGGAGAAGATGCTCTTTACCCGCAGGGGGAATAGAGAGATCACCCCTCTTCCATGCGACATCTGAGCGCTGTCTCCAGGCATGAGTCCGTACCACACTCCGCCTCCCATGGCTGCTATGCACTGTGACCTCCTCCTCCCTCAGTGACATAGTGTAAGTCTCGGCACGGCGGCCGGTCAAGGACACCCAGGAGGGGGGGCCTCCCCCCCCCGACCATGGTCCTGCCGTCGCTGCTCAAGCTCCTCGACGTCTTCCTGCACCAGTCGACTTTCTCCAAAGCCGCCGATCGCTGCTGCTGCTGCCGCCCGGCCGCTCTGATGCCGCGCCCGCCCGGCCCGCCGCTCCCCTGCCGCCGCGGGTGGGAGGCGAGAGAACGCCCACAACGCCTGCCCACCGAAGAGAGAGAGGTGAGACGGAGAGGGACAACTGAGGTGACTGGGGACAGGTCTGCGTAGGGGACAAAGTGTGCATTAGAAGGACCAGGCTGCATTCTGAGACTTGATGTCTAAGGTTTTATTTCTCACCTTGTTTTGTTGTCTCACCATGGTGCTACAGTGGGTACTACAAAGCTATGGAGGTCAGTCACACGCAGCTTGAAGCCACCTCAGAGCAGTATACGGCCGTAGGGCGTCGTTGATTTGACATCACAAGTCTTAATGTTGTAGTTAGACGCGTCATTCTCTCCCATCTCTCACCACAGAACCAGGCTGGATTCTGTTGCTGTGACCTTTGTAAGTGTCACCCTTCATTCTCACAGATAAAGAGCGGAGGCAGCCCATCCGTCTCGTTTTGTGGCAAAAGTTGGACAGTGAGGACCAGAAACCAGTGATTGTTTTGCGAGGTGACAGCTCAGCAGTATAGTCCCTGATGACGGGAAGATGAGGCAACTGGAGCTCTTTTTGCTCAAGTGTTGGTGTCGGCCCCTTCATGCTGCTGTTGGTTTGTTCTTCGGCCTGCAGCCTCTCGGGGCTAAGAGGAGTCACTCTGTATCACGTCAGCTCGACCAGCGGGGCAACGAGGGACACATGGGGCCAGCGCCCTGCATGTCATATGTCTGATACAAGGAGACTCACAGTTCCTCAGTGAACTCCAGTCAGCTGTGATCTCTCACTACATTCATGCGTTCCATCTGTTTGTGTCACAGTGAAAAGGAGAGGTTGGTTTTCAGGCCTTAAGAAAAACAATAAGGTTTTGGGACATTTTCGGGAAGTTTAAAGAATAACACAACGTTTCTCTTTTTTCTTTTCTTAGAATTATGGGCACAGTTTTATTCTGGTATCACTTTCAGAGTTACTAGATGAAGGTAGAATCACAAAAGTTGGTGATCTTGTAGATTTTACTCAAACATAGCCCCCCCACTGTCTCTACAGAGATGATACCGAGCCCAGCTCCGATACTTATATGTTCACAGATACCACAGCTGCACAGTGCACACTCCAAGTGCATTTAAGATATTCAAATCAATCCAATGCATATGATTGACAGTTGAATATCTCTGCAGCGTGCCTGGTCTTTGTATAATGAACGATTGTTGGTTCATCCAGCTACATTTGAAGTTGAATTAGATTTCAGAGTAACGCCACTTATTGAACTTCATTTGTCATCGATGCTGCGTTTGAGATTGGACAACAAAGGATAACTGAAGCTCTCAGACCAGAGACGTGGTGTTGGCGCATATATACCCACGTACAAAGAAATACAAACGACAAATTGAGGTTCGATCTTCCTGTCCCTCGTCTCTCGTCTCTCGCGGATCAATCAGGGAGCACATTTTCACCTCCGCTGCAGAGTGTGTAGTCGTGATACGGACTGGCAGTCAGATATCCAATTCTGGCTCGGTCTCCTCTCTCTCTCTCTCTCTCTCTCTCTCTCTCTCTCTCTCTCTCTCTCTCTCTCTCTCTCTCTCTCTCTCTCTCCCTCCCTCCCTCCCACACAGCTTTCAGACAGGGCCTGTTTGACACCTGAAAGCACCAGCAGTTTTAAACGTACCTGCTGCCAGTGTTAAAAGTTATGTAAGAGTTTGGCTAACCCAGAAATAGGACACAGCCGTGAATCCACATTACACAAGATGTGTTTTTTTTGTTGAAGCAATTAAAGAGAGAATCCACCCTCACACATCGGCAGTGTCTTTGACCATACATGGGCGTGCTCTGTGTAATGCCAGCAGTTCTTCACTGGGAACTGTTTCTGTAATATCAGCCTTTGATACTGCTTCACTATTCATGCAGCGTGTCTCCGTTTCAAAGAACTGCCACTTTACCTTTGCAATAGACATATGTGCATGCTGTCATTTCGGTTAAATAGTAATATATATATATATATATAGGGGTAAAGTCTCAAGGGCCCTAGTATCCACTCACATTAGCCCATTTGATGTGATTTCCTTCCTGCAAGATGTTGTTTACTGTTTGTAGATAATAGTCTCAGGTTGTTTAGAAGAAAACTGTTCAAGGTTGCAGAGTTTTCTAAATCTCGGCTTCTGAACATGCCGTGGAGCTAACGAGAGACCAGACTGTGGAACATGGTGTTGGATGTGTTTGGTGGTGCAGTGGTGTTGGAGTGTTGAGCTGTGAGTACGACGGGGCTTTGTGGATCAGCACATAGCTGCTGAGATGACTGATTCAGTGTACTTGTGTCATTATTTCTAGTGGAGAGAACTACATCAACAGACTGGACTAAATGAGACGGGATAGAATACGTAAGGTCATTTAGAGCGAGCAGTCCTTCTGATCTAGAGACTAGGAACCTTGTGAGGAAGCCATCGCGTTTCGACCGCAAGCGCCAGACTCTAGTGCTCTTTGTAAAGACAGGAGCTCTCAGAGCGGGGATGTGTGATCGGTCCAACACACAACCGCTGCTTCACCTCGTGTACCGCCTCATCCACAAAACAAGGAAGTACTCCAGTATCGCTGTAGGACGAGAAAAGAGCGTTTCTCTTCGTTTGATGACATTAAAAGCAGCATGCAAAATACCCCCCCCCCCCCCCCCCCCACCGAGTGCTCCAGTATTATGTTGAAGTCCTACAGACACTCAATGCACAAAATACAACTAGGCTGTACACGCTCTGCACACACACCATGCACTTAGGCTGATACAATTAACTCAAAGGCCACTTAACAACGTAACTACTACGACCTGCAACAGGAAACGCACACTCGCCTGTCTCTCGCTGACCCGACACACACACACACACACACACACACACACACACACACACACACCATGGCTCGGCCAAGAAGAGGAGAGACGATGTCCTGCTTTAATCCAGGTTCTCACGAAAGATCCAAACTGTCCAGAGGGGGTCCCTTTAGGTCCACAGAGAGACGTGAAGACAATTTATTGACAAAGACTTGTGAGATCCACCGAAATGTTGCTATAGAGGTGTTCAGGGGGTCTGAGGTGTCAGTCAAGGTGTTTCTCACACTGATTATCAGTACAGTAAGTACAGTATCATAAGCACTGAAGTGCAGGCTGCAGAGCGTGTTTACCCTGCGACTGCCAGCAGCCCTCTCATGTCATGTTGATTTTTCAAACGTTGGCAGACTAATAATTTGCCTAGTCTTCAGATCGCTATGGAAACACATACAGCAGTTTAGTTCCATGAAAAGTAGTCCCGCCAAGAGACCAGGGACCTCTTGGCTTCACTCACACCTCGGTGAGACAAAAGCGCGGTCAAAGCAGGGAGGATGAAGGGAAGATAGAGGGAGAGAGAGTACGGCGAGGGAGTTCCCCGACTCCCACACACCTTGTTCTGTACAACACGCCTGAAGCGACACACCACTCTCCCTGCCAGCCCTGAGGTGTGTGTGTGTCTGTGAGTGTGTACGCTCGGTAGCCGTTGTGGACGTCCACTTCATGCTACAGAATTGAACCACTGCTGCACTTCCTTACCCCCAAGTGGAATTATTTAGAAGAATCGAGTGTTGCCCTTTAAGTAGTTGCAGCACTGTGACCAGATGAAAGCAGATCTCAGCGGACTGGGTTTCTAACATTCAAATCAATATTTGAGTGTGTTTGTTGCATGTGAGGGTGCTTTCCCCAAAGTCGTAGTTTCTCTGTGGACATGTATTTCCTCACGTGTGCCTACTGTTTTAGAATAGTGTGTGTGTGTGTGTGTGTGTGTGTGTGTGTGTGTGTGTGTGTGTGTGTGTGTGTGTGTGTGTGTGTGTGTGCATTACGAGGAGCTGAGCCCTCACCAGAGTGGAGGTGTTGATGATTACTGAAGGAAAAAAACAAAACTGATATCTCCTCTGCGTGTTTTCCTGGCTCAGCTTAACAAGACCCATCTGGGGGTAATGGGATGACACCCGCCCGAAGTCTGTTCCTGATGTCCAGTCTACTCCGTTTAGTTTAGATTGCCGTCACTGCAGAAAATCCCGCTTCACAAAGAGGATGTTGGAAATGGAAGCAGGGTTTTCAATGCTCAGGATACTCGCCCTTGATTTTAATCCAAACACCAGCAGAGTTGTTGTCTCAAACATACATTTAAGGCCACCGTCATTTACAACCTCCAGCAGCTGATCTTCCTCTGTCACCACATATTCTGCAGAGAGGTCTTGGCGCGTCAGAAATACTCCTGATATTTAATCATATTGTCTGTTAAATTAAGCTTTCATGTTCTTGGAAGTTGTAGCTCTTCTTCTGTCTCCTTAGTGGCCTTTCCTCTTTGCAAAGAAGCTCTCCAAAAGTTATTTACTAATTTTCGCTAGTTTGTGGGCTTAATTTCTGAGGTAACATATCACGTGACCGAGATGTGCGTCTTGACATGTGTCAAGAGGCACAGGCGGATGAAATTGCGAAAGAATCCGGTAATTTTTCAAAATAAAACTTCTTTCAGACTCTGATAGTCAAACGGAAATATTATAATATTTATTCTTTCTGTGCGGCCCGGTACCAAATGGCCCGGTTTTCACATTCTATGCTATGACAATTTAATGCCTTTTCCCGACATACTATAGGCCTACTATGACTTTTTTACAAGATTTTTCGACAAACTATACTTTGACTATTTTATTACTCTTTTCAACATACTATACGTTGACCGTTTTTGCCATACTATACTATGACTTTTTACTGTACGATGGCTTTTTGACAAACTATACCGTGATTTTCTTTGACCTACTATAGTATAACGTACTATACTATGCCATTCTTCATGACTTTTTTTCGAAATACTTTACTGTGACTTTTTCATGACCTTTTCCGACAGAATAACCTATGACCTTTTATGATTTTTTTCCCCCGACATACGGTACTATACTATGACTTTATTTTTGCTTGTTTTGATATACTATGCCATGACTTTTTTTTGTTACTTTTGTCAACATACTATTCTAAGTTATCACTTTTTTCGACATATTCAATTCAATTCAATTCAATTCAATTCAATTCAATTTATTTTTGTATAGCCCAAAATCACAAATTACAAATTTGCATCAGAGGGCTTTACAATCAGTACACATACGACATCCTCTTGTCCCGGAACCCTCATATCGGAACAGGAAAAACTCCCCCAGAAACCCCTTTAACGGGGAGAGAAGAGGGAGAAACCTGTGGGAGAGCAACAGAGGAGGGATCCCTCTCCCAGGATGGACAGAAGTGCAATGATGTCGTGTGTACAGAATGAACAACATAATAGAGTTACAACACATTCAATGCATATGACAGAACCACGGCAGGAGACCAGACCAGGGTCCAGGTATCACCAGGATCCACGGAAACCTGTGAGGTGAAAAAGAGACTCTGGTGAAGAAGCAAAGTCAGTAATGCGCGTTAATGGTATCGGTAATATAAAATAGTAATAATGATAACATGACATACTATACTATGACCTTTTATCACTTTTTTCGACATACTATACTACGACTTTTTTATGCCTATTTTGGGCATACTGTACGATTACGTTTTTTGACATGCTATACTATGTCTTATTTATTACTTTGACATATTAAACTATGACTTTTTAATGACTTTTTTCAACATACTATACTGTGACTGTTTTGGACATACTGTACTATTACTTTTTTCGAAATTCTATATTAATTTCTTTACATACTATGCCATGACTATTTAATGCCTTTTCCCGACATTCTATTTTATGATTTTTTTTCGACATACTAAACAATGACTTTTTTTATTGGAGAGAGCCAGAGAGAGTTGTGAGTGAATGAGAGCATACAAACACTGTCCTAATGTAGGAAGTTAGAGTAAATCCCAACATTTTACATAGTTAATTAATTTACAACTGTATGATTATATATACTATTTCAAAATAGCGCTCCTATAAGCAAAGCTCTCTCAGTTTTACTGTACTTTACTCTCAGTAAATAATCAATGTTAACAACTTGATATTCAAGGAGGGATTTGGTAATCCTAAAATCACTATGGTGGCACCAAACATCCTGACCAAATTACATAAAGTGGTAGCAGTCAAAGTCTATTCTGAATCCAGAGTTACAGGTCAGATATGCTGCTGGTGCACGACAAGAGTTTGTGTAAACATCTTACCTTCCCCCAGGTAGCATGGAAGACTGGTCGACCTTATTTACAAGTATATTACAAAAGAACATTTTGTCTATTGACAAATTTGAATGTGTATGAGCGGATGCTTGTCCCCTTTAAACCACATATAGCCACGCATCCTATACCCAGACTGCGTGTTGTAAGCTTGCCTTCCACGTCATTACCAGAACACAGACTGACTGCAGGTGAACACCTGTCCTCCATCCTGCAGCATCCTAACAATGCTCCCTGACAGGCATGTTACCACCTGTTTGATGAACACCGTCTTTCCGCTTTGATTTCTGCACAAAACGTACCATATATATAACAATGTATATATATATATACATATATAGGCACCAGATGTGCCTCTAACCTCCTCCACAGGTGGGCTGACATATTGGCATGAAAGTGCATCTTGGCTGCATTCAAACAGGGTTTTTCATGTGTGTGTTTTTCTTTTTTTTATGCGATCCAAATAAAAATCTTAGCTAATTCATGGTAGGAAGGTGTGAGAGTGTGTGTGTGTGTGTGTGTGTGTGTGTGTGTGTGTGTGTGTGTGTCATCGTTCAACAGATGAGTCAGGACCTACGTCCACACACACACACCAAACAGACGTGATTTGATTTTGCATTATTAAAAGGTTCTCAAACAGATGAGCTATTGCTCCCAAAATAAAGTGGGCGAGCGCTGCGGTGCCGGTGGCCTCACCATCCCGCTCTGTTTACAGTAGAAATTGAAGCCCCCATGAAATTTTCATGCGCTTATATTGCCGTTGTCTGAAGGCGGTGCTCGGCAGGACGGGTCTCTTTCTAATACCGAGTACGGCGCAGAGGGAGCGGTGCTGGTTCAATATGCATGAAATATTGACCGTGTTTGCCGAGGTTCTCCAACTTGGGCGAATCGAAGAAATGTGTTGTGTGTGCGTGTGTGTGTGTGTGTCATGCTGACCAGCCTCCACTGGGCTTAACAGTTTTGTCATAGTTATTCTCATTTCCCTTTTTCCAACCTTTTTTTCTCACATGTTCAGCTCTTTGTCTCTCTGTCTATTCGTCCCCCTCGGCTCTGTTTCTCCCTCGTCTGTCTCGCCCACTGGCTCTCTCTCTTTCACCCTCTCTCCTATTTCCTCTCCATGTTTTTTCTCTCCCTCATCCCGCTCTTCATCTCCCATTCCCTCCACCCCTTTGTTGTTCTTTCTTTTAAAACGAATCTATATTATGTCAAAGTGGTGGTGTAACTTCACGCTTTCCCCCGAAGCAGTGCTGCACAAACTCACACACACTCTCTCTCTCACAGCAGAGGAAGTGTGTTTGTGAGGTTCCATCACTTCTGCACTGCATGGCTCACTGGCCCTGATTATTATTATACTTTCTCTTTTATAACTGTACAAATACACTCAAATACACAAGTACACTTATACATACAAGCATATACTGTATTTATAGGTCATGCATACATGCAGTACACCTGTCTCCCAACATTCATTAATGGCCAAAGCTGTTACCGAACACAATCTCATCATACCGTATCTCAATTAAGAAACACTTTTTGTCCAAGATAAACAGGATTCTTACCTCCCATATCATTACCTCCCATATATTACAATCAACTGTAGTTTTTTGCAGAAATCCCAAATGCATCACCAAGAAAGGAAATGAAGAAAAACAGAATTGTGAAGAGTTAAAAAAGGGAGTCGTTTGAGCTATTTGCTATATGCTGCTTTTAAAAGAGTACACCACATACCTGCATTCTCTCTAATGTCCACCAGGGGGCGACTCCTCTGGTTGTATAGAAGTCTATAGAAAATGACTCTACTTCTCTCTTGATTTATTCCCTCAGTAAACATTGTAAACATGAGTTTATGTCTCAATCTCTAGTTTCAAGTATTCTTCAACACAGCATGATGTTCATTTAGTACATGATGGTCCATTTAGAGTCACACAGACCATAAAGCAGGGGATGCTTTAGGGCGGGACTACACGGTGATTGACAGGTCTCTGCCTCTACCAGAGACGTATACTTCTGCTCAATGGTTCAAAAAACAACACGGCAATGTCCGTAATTCAAGATGGCGACGGCGAAATCACCGAACTCGAGGCTTCATAACGGCAGACCACAAACCAATGGGTGACGTCGCGATGATTACGTCCTCTTCTTATACACAGACTGTGGGAGGCACACAACCACGAGGCGGTAATTCTAGTTACAAAAGGGATCAGAATGTATGCATCCCCTCTTGTCTTCTGCTGCTGTATGTCTGCGTGCTTGGACTGTAATTGTTTACAGCAATCCACACACGCGTCCTGCCAGCCGAATCGAACACAAAGTGAGAAATGAAACCCACCCAAAAACCCAAAAACCATCAACACCCCTCTCCAGCAGATGGATGGTGCGTGCTGCCTGACTGCCTTTAGATGCCATTTTGTTGTCCCCCCCCCCTACTTCCTTTGATCAGACACAACCAAAGGAAGTTCTTTTAAGAGAGACATAACTTGCACCAGTAAGTAGTGTTTTACAGTCTGCCCCACTCCGCCCTGGTTCTGGTTCTCCTGTGCTTCCCTTCTCTCCAGCGGGTCCAGCAACACAGCCTGGGTCTGCAGCAGCGTCGAGTCGATGTTGGCTCCCAGTGGGGACCGGAGGAGCAGAGAGGAGAAGCTCTGCTCCTGGAGGAGGAGGAGACGCTGCTGCTGGGTGTGGAGCTCTTCCACCCGCCAGAGCTTCAGGCCAAAAAGCGGCAGCAAAGCCGGAACCTGGTCTGTCCACCGTGAGCATGTCTCCGCTGGAGTCTGAGCTGGAGGACTTTCTGGTGGACCTGCATGATTTCATCAGATTTTGCCAGAATTGAACTCGGTGGCCCAGATGAGAAGCATTAAGAATGACTAAATAGAAATAGTCAATCTTCTCTCTGATGGTCTCGTTTACTTATGGAGGTCATGAAGAGGCTTCCGGATTAAACTGAGACTGTTTCATAAACAGTTAGAAGTTCCTCACTGAAACTTTAAAGCTCAAAAGATACAGAAAGTGGGTTGTTCTCGTGCACTTTGACTTCCCAGCTTCACTCACCTTTTGAGTGTGTCACTTTGTTTGCTGCAGCTCAGTATAAACCTCCTGCAGCTGTGTCTTCTGCACCGATAGAAGATCTGATTGAAGATTAATAACGGAGGTGACTCTGGCTGTTCAGTCATCACCCTTTCTAAAACTGCAGCTGCACTGAACACCTCGCGGGCGTGTGTGTGTGTGTGTGTGTGCGTGTGTGTGTGTGTGTCTGCGTGTGTGTGTGTGTGTGTGTGTGTGCGTGTGTGCATGTGTGTGTGTGCTATTTACACTTTGTTGCCTGTAAAAAAAGAAAAGACAAAGGATTAGATGACGTTTAAAATGCAAATGAAACTTCCTTTTTCCTCCCTCTATATATTTCATCACAATTAAATTCAAATACTCCTTATTTACAGGAATGTTAATAACTTCTTAAATTATTGCTGAAGCAAAAACAATTCATATCATTGATTATTTATGTTTTACACAAGAAAACTAAATGGATAATCTCAAGATAACAAATACACTTACACACACACACACACAAACACTCTTTTACAGATGGACTCAATCACATACATCTTAGCGTTTGGAAACAACATATTGTTCAGCGAACATTACGGCAGTTTCTGAGGAATCTGAGGTTTGGCTCCAGTATTTATCATTTCCTTTTGGTTTTGAGACAGTTTGATCTGTCCTGAAGCCCTGATGGGTATTCAGCACCAGCTTTAAGTATGTTTGTGCACAATTCTAGCAGATATTTTCTATTTTCCCATTTTTAAAAGGTCTTGGCTGGTTAGTTAGCTGTCTCTCTATCTGTCCATCGCTCTTTTAGTGTCTTTCTGTTTAGTGTTTACTCCTCAGCCACCTCTGCTAAATTAAACTGTTTCAGAAAACTGCCTCAATCTTCAAGGATTTCTGCCTCTTGCCCCCTGTCATCTTACTGAATCTGACATTGCAGAAACTAAAGTGAACAAGACAGATATGATGGTTTTAGAGGAGTATACCATGTATCTGACACCTGTCTGCTCCCCTGTCACTCTAAACCACTCGGGTCACATAAAGTAGAACAGACACTGCAGCAGTCTGATGGGCAGCCTGAGCGTTGGCTTCTATTTCAATTTTACCTTTGAATTAAAAGAAAAAAAGCACAGCATTCTTTCTGCATGTAGCCTACTGTGCTGCCCACGACTTCAGATGGCCACTAAATGTGTCATTTAATTACATTTCTCAATAGTTCATTTAGAAATAGCAGCACACTCAGACTGACCTAACCCAGTGTGTCACATGCAGTCCAGGCACATCCCAGCATTTAAAGGGATGAATGTCAAACTTCAGCAGAGATGATGCAGAAATAGCTGATGACAGCTGGACTGGGGATTCCACTCTGTTGACTGATGCCAGCAAAAAGAAAAAGAGCTTGGTGTGGGTAAAGTGAGAAAAACAGCTCTTCTTCATAGCACAGACGGTCAGATCTGCAGCCCCCCCCCAAGACGTCTCCCTCCAGTGCTGTCCACAAATACAACTCTGCCCTATCTGCACTTCAATATGTCTTGACATCTGCACTTCTAACAGTCCTCACGGCAATGTTTTATAATTTCACACAGACGGCTAAAAATAGAGCTGGAGTTACTCCAGGAGGGAAAGCACGACTGAGGGGCCGCTCCGCTGACCTGCAGGGGCCCGTGTGTCCGCCGACACTTGTAAACATGTCATGCTGAACAGCAAAAGATCTTTCTGCTGTAGTCCAGACTGAATTATCTCTCCAACGTTTGGATGGATTGCAGTGGAATTTGCAGACATTCGTGGTCCCCAGAGGATGAATACGACTGAATTTGTTGATCCCCTCCACCATGAGATGGACATTTGTGGTTTTCAGTGCAATATCTCAACGATCATTAACCTTATTGCCATGAGTTTGGGACATTCATGTTCCTCTCAGGAGGAACCCTAATCGCTGAGGTGATCCTCTGACTTTTTAACTCGCAGTACTTTGGTTTATAACCAAACACCTGCGAAACTGTTATTTTCATTAGCCTCCGTTGTGCTTGAATGTAATTGAAACACCAACATGTTGAGCATTATTACCGTCTTGACATCAGCCTGTTAGCATGAGTAGTATGAGCATGTCAGCATGCCGAGGTGTTCAGCTTTCATCATGGAGCCGCTAGCGTGGCGGTAAACTCTTGATGTTGTTGAGTGAAGAGAGGTTTGCATCGACTGCTGCACATACAACATACAGCAGCCCTCGGTATGGAGTTCACATGTACTGTATGTCGTGCTATGCTATTGACAACATACACAAACCAAACATTCAAATCAACTGATAATCAGTTATTCTTTGATAATTCATACCATTGCCATGAAACACTGAAGTGTTCCAGTATTTTTAAGAACAAAAGACTTGAACAAGTGTGATTTGATAAAAGCTCGGACAGAAACTCATGAATACTTGAAAACAAAGCCTTTGAATGAGCCAGAATTCTGAGGACTTGGCTTAGACATGAAACAGCTGGCTGCATTGCAAAGAGGACACACACTGAAATATTTCTTGCTGATATTTAATAAATCAAATAAATGTTTTCTCGCCAAAATTTTGGTAACTATGAGAACAACTACTGAGGGAAAAGCACACAGATCGAGGGCTATGAGATCCTAATAGAACAGATGGTTTAACAACCAAGCACATACATGTGTGCCTGGTCCACTACTACTACCACTGGGCCACAGGAGGTGAAGACGAGATGGCATCTGGGAGAGAGAGAGAGAGAGAGAGAGAGAGAGAAAGAGAGAGAGAGAGAGAGACAGAGAGATCGAAGAATGAAAGCACGATGGAAGAAAGCGCCGTCCAAAGGGATGAAAACCCATTCAAGCATGAGAAGAAAGGAAGATGAGACGGGAGGCACGCTGAATGGCAATAGGTATAGCAGGATGAGTGAGAAAGCCTGAAAGATGGAGCCTGAGAGAGGGAGCCTGAGAGATGGAGCCTGAGAGAGGGAGCCTGAGAGATGGAGCCTGAGAGATGGAGCCTGAGAGATGGAGCCTGAGAGAGGGAGCCTGAGAGATGGAGCCTGAGAGAGGGAGCCTGAGAGATGGAGCCTGAGAGATGGAGCCTGAGAGAGGGAGCCTGAGAGAGGGAGCCTGAGAGACGGAGCCTGAGAGACGGAGCCTGAGAGACGGAGCCTGAGAGAGGGAGCCTGAGAGATGGAGCCTGAGAGATGGAGCCTGAGAGATGGAGCCTGAGAGAGGGAGCCTGAGAGATGGAGCCTGAGAGACGGAGCCTGAGAGACGGAGCCTGAGAGACGGAGCCTGAGAGAGGGAGCCTGAGAGATGGAGCCTAAGAGAGGGAGCGAGGATTGCCAGACGGAGGAGAGAGCCACACCGTGAAGAAAAGTAGAAATTATAAAAGAAGAGGGGAGGGCAGGGAGAAACGGGAACGAGAGGAAATGTAGTAAAGAGTGATAGAGGCTGAACAGAGTCAAGAGAGGAAAAAGACTCGGAGGTAAAGGGAGGTGAGCGGAATACAGGACTTCCTTCTCGTGCTTCTGATGTGTTTCTTCTCCTCGTTCCATTTCATGAGTCTTGTTTGTACCTAATTGTTACACAGCGCTCACACTTGGCCCTCTCTCTGAGGAGCCGGAGACTCGGGTCTGTCTGCTGTCTCTGCCTCCCACATACAAATGTGTCCGTCGGTCTGCTGCACTGGGGATCGGAGGAACATGGTCACACGGATTAGATGTTTAGATGTTTCGACGGTTTAGATGCAGGGTGGATCGGTTTGGGGAAGACGGTCTCACAGAGTCACTGACAAGAGCGGAGCGATCGCTTCGCTTAAGTAAAATGCTGGTGCAGAATTGGGGAGATGTTTAGTATTTATTATTCATGGTTTATTTAATGGGGACAGATGCATTTTACATACAGACTGAAGCCCCGAGGTATCGCAGTGTTTATAGCGGCTGCTTATTTGCAACCTCTGCCACTAAAAGAGCTTTTATGAAAGCAGGGGATTAGAACATTACGGTAAAACGACGGAATACAGCAAGATGCAAGTACAGCACACTGTCAACATGTGAGAACAGGTTTGTTGCTGAATGTATCAGGATCCGGTATCTCTCTGAACAGTAATGGAGCTTGTAGTTATTGGATGAAGTGCTGATGAGGATGTCTTTAGTTTTGGGCCTCATGCCTCTTGATCAAGTGATTTAGGAGAACTCGCTGCATTCCCTCATTTTCTGAATTCAATTTCTGGAAACACAAATTACAAGCGGTCCAGAACTGTCCTACAAGTCATGTGACATCGTCAGCTGTGTTTCACTACCAGATTGTATATTTCATTACATGGATAATTACCTCATAATTATGTGCATATTTTCCTGTTTGCTTTAACTCTCGTGTATTCACATATGCAGCCTAATGATATTACCATTAATTTTCATTGGCTGTTGAATGACGCTGCAATATCAATGACAGTTTGATGCTCAGGTCATTAACACCACCTGTTATTTGTCCCCTTGTCTTCAGCAGGTCCTTTAGTCTTCATCAGGTCCTTTAGTCTTCAGCAGGTCCTTTAGTCTTCAGCAGGTCCTTTTGTCTTCATCAGGTCCCCTTGTCTTCAGCAGGTCCTTTAGTCTTCATCAGGTCCTTTAGTCTTCAGCAGGTCCTTTAGTCTTCAGCAGGTCCTTTTGTCTTCATCAGGTCCTTTTGTCTTCAGCAGGTCCTTTAGTCTTCAGCAGGTCCTTTTGTCTTCATCAGGTCCTTTTGTCTTCAGCAGGTCCTTTTGTCTTCATCAGGTCCTTTTGTCTTCAGCAGGTCCTTTAGTCTTCAGCAGGTCCTTTTGTCTTCATCAGGTCCTTTTGTCTTCAGCAGGTCCTTCAGCAGGTCCTTTAGTCTTCAGCAGGTCCTTTAGTTCTGCTGCTGACACTGTTTAAAGTTGTGGGTTCTGCATGAACGGGCATATACACTGTTCATCTGATGGGGATGTAAACACTGTTTCACTTGAAGTCATGTCGAGCTGAATAAATAACATGACATGAACGTCTTCTCATACTTTCCGACTGTGTTATAGATTGCATGTTATCTTTGTGAAGCTCATAGAACGCGTGTCTCAGAGGTAATATATCTTTGGTGAGCTGCAATATATTGTAAGCTATTTAGAAACATGTGACAACACTGTAGCATCATGATGGTCCACAGTCAGCCTCCCTTAGTGGTAAATGCATTTGTCCACTCACTCCCTCACTCCACTCTTTATTGGCGCACACATCCACACACTGTCTGTGTGAGCACGCCACGTAACTCAGCCAACACTGGGATTTGTGACTCGTGCTCTAATGCGCTATGTCTTTTCCTGCCCTTGCTTTGAGCGCAGCAGCCGAGCGTCTGCGGTTCTCTGTGTGATTCTATTCAGCCGAGACACAAGGCAGGCTGTGCTGATGCGTCCAGGGCAGCCATCTCTGCAAGCAAAGCTGCTTAGAACAGCTCCATAACACCCCAGATGTCACTCCTGGTGCGTGTTTTAATGCGTGAGGCGGAATAGGATCTCTTTGTGTGTGTGTGTGTGTGTGTGTGTGTGTGTGTGTGTGTGTGTGTGTGTGTGTGTGTGTGTGTGTGTGTGTGTGTGTGTGTGTGTGTGTGTGTGTGTGTGTGTGTGTGTGTGACCTGAACCGCTGGAGGACCCGTCTCTGAGAGACCCCAACCAATTGTCTAGTCCATCAAGAAGTATTTTTATGATCCACAGTGTTGAAAGTGTGAAACGCTGCAGTAGGATCCGATAACAGCAGGACTGCTGGACTACCTGAACCATCAGCCAGGCCGATGAGAGCAGGTTCAGCGCTGTGCCGTGAGCAGAAACCCGATCGAAAGCTATCGAGGATGTCGTTCGTCTGGGAGAGCGTCAGAGCTGCTGTGACAGAGGAACAGAGGAACGACTTGAATCATGGCTGCCTTCCTACAGCCATGCATTGCTGTGCATTTGCATCTCCAAAGTGGCTGTGTGCGTAGGGGGGGGGGGTGACCTTAATAGGGTCGGTGCCTTCAGAACCGTTCCTGTCATCTTCACAGAGGACTCTGGCTCCATCGCTGTAATTGCAAAACGCTGTTACAGCTCCCCGAGTGAGCGTGTCACGGGAGGCGATGTATATTTTATGGCGCCGCTATGCGTGCTCAGGCTGTGTGTGTGCACGTAGTTTCAGCTCCATCACACTACTGCTATATCTACACAGTCTCACGGTGATGTAGTCTGTTTTTCCCTTCTCGTCCCCCTTTAGCCTCATCTCTTCCGTGTCCCTTTTCGTCTCTCTACCACAGGTGCTGTCTCTGGGCGCAGATGTGTTGCCAGAGTACAAGCTCCAGGCCCCTCGCATCCACAAGTGGACGGTGTTGCACTACAGCCCCTTCAAGGCGGTGTGGGACTGGCTCATCCTGCTGCTGGTCATCTACACCGCCATCCTGACTCCCTACTCGGCCGCGTTCCTCCTCAACGACCAGGTGGGGTCCCATCGAGGGAACGAGTCGCTGACGAGCTTCTTTCATTTCTGTACGACATAAGATCCTCAGAGCAGAACAAACATACAGAAAGTGATTCATGAAGTGATATCATACACCGATGATTTCCACTTTCTGCTGACATGCATCTCGTGATAATATAGTCAGTTGTAGCTTTTGTTTTCTCCTGATTACTGTGTTGAGGCTCCACAGCGTGGATCCTCCTGAAAGCCCAGTTTCTGTGTCACTTCTTCATTGTTTTGTCGATGCCTGTATGCAAATGATCCTAAAAGCCTTAACTCTACTCTAATCCATTGAAGGAGGTAATCAGATGGAGCTGTTCTATTTTTAGGGCATTGGCTTATAATTCTCTTCTCCTGTCTTTTCTTTGACTCTCTTCTGTGTTCTGTCTTTCCCTTCCCTTCTCCTCTCCTCTCCTTTTCATCTCCTTTCCTCCCCTCTTCTCTCCTCTTCTCTTCTCTTCTCTCTCATTTCCTCCCCTCTTCTCTCCTCTTCTCTTCTCTCTCCTCCCCTCTCCTCTTCTCTCTCCTCCCCTCTCATCTTCTCTTCTCTCTCCTCCCCTCTCAGGAAGAGGTAGCCATGCAGAGTTGTGGTTACTCCTGCTCTCCTCTCAATGTGGTGGACCTCATAGTGGATATCATGTTCATCATTGACATCCTCATCAATTTCAGGTCTGTCTTTAAACACACGAGTCTGCAGTATAGTAGTCGTCACAGTGCAGTCATAGTAAATACACAATGCTGCAGGTCTGATGCTTAACCCTCATGCTCTGCCCTCATCAAGCTGTTGTTGGAGCTGTGCATGAGTGAACACATAGTGATTACTACAGCAGATGGTACGAAGTGGTTTTCATAGTTCGTGTCAAACTTCTTATCAGAGTCAATCATGTTAATATGATGTGCACTCCTGCTCTCAGGACGACATATGTGAACATTAACGACGAGGTGGTGAGCCACCCGGTGCGCATCGCCGTCCACTACTTCAAGGGCTGGTTCCTCATCGACATGGTGGCTGCTATTCCCTTTGACCTGCTGATCTACCGCAGCGGAGAGGAGGTAAGTCAGCGGGGAGGGGGGGGGGGGGACAAGACACGCTGTGGGGAGATGGAGGGATGAAGAGAACGAGAGAGAGATGATGGTGCTGCATTGAGATTGTGTCGTTATCAGAAGATAAGGGTACAAAGAGTGAAGAGGAGGGAGACAGGGAATGAGAGGAAGAGGCACTTTCTGCTCCATCCTGTAATTGTCTCCGTGGGGAGCCAGCTGTGGTGGAGCGTCAAAATACAACGTGTCTACCTGACGAGATACGAGGCGGCGTACAAAATGATGAAACAACTAATCGAGCGTTGTATTGAGGGAAAATCCTCAACTTTGTTATTGAAGAACACAATTCTCTGCTTCTCCAGTGTCAGGAGTTTAAGGTTAGGTGCATGGCTCTGTTTAACATCATTGGAAACTTAATGATGACTTTAACTTTGAGTTTTTAGTGTTTGTCGTTGGAGTCTTCCTATTCACTTCCTCAGAACTCTGACTTTGCTGAACAACCACTCTCTCTTCTCTCACTCGCTACTGAATGTTTGAGACACTCTGTCGTAAGAACCATCATCCACAGCTGAGCAGTGGCACACCGGTCATTGTTACATCAATAAGGTGTGACACATTGCATTATGGGATTCTAGACAGCACATGCCATGGTCACAACTTTTTATTCGTCGATTATTGTTTTCCTGGTGTAAGATGTTTAAGATTGTTTTGTTGCTGCTGTTTAAGTTACAGCAGTGCACTACTGTTTCTGTATTGTTTTATTATGTTTTATTATGTTGCACATGTTGAGCAACCCTGTGTTGCACGATGACGATAAATCATCCTTGAAACTTTATGGAGCATAACTTTTCTGTAATAGTAGGAACAGTGTAGGATGCATCGAGTGCACTTCATAGTCAGCAATGAGCGATTCTGGACCCCGCCCATGTCATCTGATATTAACAACAGATAGGATCAGAAGTTATGGACATGTAGAATTAAGAGTTTCCCATTTTTCACTATTTTTTAATAGACCAAAGGATGTATCAATAGATTGAAGAAATAATGAGCCGATTAAGTTCAAAGATGAACATCACAGCATGAGGCCCAGATATCCTGACTCACCGACCTCCACAGATGCTGGATGCTACAACTCACATGATTTGATAATATCGTTCATCAGACCTTTCCTGAATCCTCCAGTTTGTAATGCAAACTTTCTGTGCAGAATATCTCAAGGCCAATCGGAGTCTTTTTTTCTAACTTAAGGGGGCGTATCGTGCGGTGTATCCTCACGAGCCTGCATGTGACATAGGAAGGGGAGCCAAACCCGACTGGCTCATTGAATCACATGTGTTCTGGTCTAGACAGCCCACAGAACAAACGTCTGGGTTGTCTTATTTTAGTCTGCGGGTTGGTAGGATCTCCAGATACGCAGATGTATGTGTTCCCTTAAAGAAACCTCCGGAGCCACAGAAGACGTTACGCAACAGCTGATGAGTAAACTGAACTGTGTAAAATACTGAGTCAAAATAATCGCTGGTCGCATCCCAATGCAGTATAGATGAGAGGCAGATCTGCAGTGAGACAGTGAGATCCAGACACTGGGTACTGAGGGTCTATGGTTTGCTGAATGATAGGAGAGTGCAGTGATGGAGGCGTCGGTTGGAGATTTTAAGGAAGTGAGAGGCAGGGTGTCTGGAGGAAGAGGTGGGAGTCAGCAGAAAGAGGCAGGGTGTCTGGAGGAAGAGGTGGGAGTCAGGAGAAAGAGGCAGGGTGTCTGGAGGAAGAGGTGGGAGTCAGGAGAAAGAGGCAGGGTGTCTGGAGGAAGAGGTGGGAGTCAGCAGAAAGAGGCAGGGTGCCTGGAGGAAGAGGTGGGAGTCAGGAGAAAGAGGCAGGGTGTCTGGAGGAAGAGGTGGGAGTCAGGAGAAAGAGGCAGGTTGTCTGGAGGAAGAGGTGGGAGTCAGCAGAAAGAGGCAGGGTGTCTGGAGGAAGAGGTGGGAGTCAGGAGAAAGAGGCAGGGTGTCTGGAGGAAGAGGTGGGAGTCAGGAGAAAGAGGCAGGGTGTCTGGAGGAAGAGGTGGGAGTCAGGAGAAAGAGGCAGGGTGTCTGGAGGAAGAGGTGGGAGTCAGCAGAAAGAGGCAGGGTGTCTGGAGGAAGAGGTGGGAGTCAGGAGAAAGAGGCAGGGTGTCTGGAGGAAGAGGTGGGAGTCAGCAGAAAGAGGCAGGGTGTCTGGAGGAAGAGGTGGGAGTCAGGAGAAAGAGGCAGGGTGTCTGGAGGAAGAGGTGGGAGTCAGGAGAAAGAGGCAGGGTGTCTGGAGGAAGAGGTGGGAGTCAGCAGAAAGAGGCAGGGTGTCTGGAGGAAGAGGTGGGAGTCAGGAGAAAGAGGAGGGTGTCTGGAGGAAGAGGAGGGTGTCTGGAGGAAGAGGTGGGAGTCTGGAGGAAGAGGAGGGTGTCTGGAGGAAGAGGTGGGAGTCAGGAGAAAGAGGCAGGGTGTCTGGAGGAAGAGGTGGGAGTCAGGAGAAAGAGGAGGGTGTCTGGAGGAAGAGGAGGGTGTCTGGAGAAAGAGGCAGGGTGTCTGGAGGAAGAGGTGGGAGTCTGGAGAAAGAGGCAGGGTGTCTGGAGGAAGAGGTGGGAGTCAGGAGAAAGAGGCAGGGTGTCTGGAGGAAGAGGTGGGAGTCAGCAGAAAGAGGCAGGGTGTCTGGAGGAAGAGGTGGGAGTCAGGAGAAAGAGGAGGGTGTCTGGAGAAAGAGGCAGGGTGTCTGGAGGAAGAGGTGGGAGTCAGGAGAAAGAGGCAGGGTGTCTGGAGGAAGAGGTGGGAGTCAGCAGAAAGAGGCAGGGTGTCTGGAGGAAGAGGTGGGAGTCAGGAGAAAGAGGAGGGTGTCTGGAGGAAGAGGAGGGTGTCTGGAGGAAGAGGTGGGAGTCTGGAGGAAGAGGAGGGTGTCTGGAGGAAGAGGTGGGAGTCAGGAGAAAGAGGCAGGGTGTCTGGAGGAAGAGGTGGGAGTCAGGAGAAAGAGGAGGGTGTCTGGAGGAAGAGGAGGGTGTCTGGAGAAAGAGGCAGGGTGTCTGGAGGAAGAGGTGGGAGTCTGGAGAAAGAGGCAGGGTGTCTGGAGGAAGAGGTGGGAGTCAGGAGAAAGAGGCAGGGTGTCTGGAGGAAGAGGTGGGAGTCAGCAGAAAGAGGCAGGGTGTCTGGAGGAAGAGGTGGGAGTCAGGAGAAAGAGGAGGGTGTCTGGAGAAAGAGGCAGGGTGTCTGGAGGAAGAGGTGGGAGTCAGGAGAAAGAGGCAGGGTGTCTGGAGGAAGAGGTGGGAGTCAGCAGAAAGAGGCAGGGTGTCTGGAGGAAGAGGTGGGAGTCAGGAGAAAGAGGAGGGTGTCTGGAGGAAGAGGAGGGTGTCTGGAGGAAGAGGTGGGAGTCTGGAGGAAGAGGAGGGTGTCTGGAGGAAGAGGTGGGAGTCAGGAGAAAGAGGCAGGGTGTCTGGAGGAAGAGGTGGGAGTCAGCAGAAAGAGGCAGGGTGTCTGGAGGAAGAGGTGGGAGTCTGGAGAAAGAGGCAGGGTGTCTGGAGGAAGAGGTGGGAGTCTGGAGAAAGAGGCAGGGTGTCTGGAGGAAGAGGTGAGAGTCTGGAGGAAGAGGAGGGTGTCTGGAGGAAGAGGAGGGTGTCTGGAGGAAGAGGCAGGGTGTCTGGAGGAAGAGGTGGGAGTCAGCAGAAAGAGGAGGGTGTCTGGAGGAAGAGGTTGGAGTCAGGAGAAAGAGGCAGGGTGTCTGGAGGAAGAGGTGGGAGTCTGGAGAAAGAGGCAGGGTGTCTGGAGGAAGAGGTGAGAGTCTGGAGGAAGAGGAGGGTGTCTGGAGGAAGAGGAGAGTGTCTGGAGGAAGAGGTGAGAGTCAGGAGGAAGAGGAGGGTGTCTGGAGGAAGAGGTGGGAGTCTAGAGAAAGAGGCAGGGTGTCTGGAGGAAGAGGTGGGAGTCTGGAGAAAGAGGCAGGGTGTCTGGAGGAAGAGGTGAGAGTCTTGAGGAAGAGGAGGGTGTCTGGAGGAAGAGGAGGGTGTCTGGAGGAAGAGGTGAGAGTCAGGAGGAAGAGGAGGGTGTCTGGAGGAAGAGGCAGGGGAAGTGAGTTAGTAGGTTGCCGGAGCCCTCTGAGGATACTGCCCACATAATGAGGATGAAAAGCACGGAGGCCGAGGTCCGTCCCTCCACACAGCAGCTCAGCCCAGGCCGATCCCATCGACAGAGGAAGCACCACTTGGAATGCATCTGTTAGTAATGGGATGTCTGTAATTCAAAGAAGTGTTATTAATAGAGATTAAGCCCCCCACCAAGCCAGAAATGATGAATGTGGAAGCTCCCCGACATTGAAATACTGCCCGGGGGGAAGCTCTGCCAGGATCCACATAGACGCCGCAGAGCCAAGAAAATGGAGATTTTCCTCACCAGACGACTATTATTTACTGAGAGGACAAGTAGAAAGGACAGCCCACAGTAATGAAGTGAAAGTCAGGATTTACCACCTCCGCAACACAGGGCTGTGTGTGTGTGTGTGTGTGTGTGTGTGTGTGTGTGTGTGTGTGTGTGTGTGTGTGTGTGTGTGTGTGTGTGTGTGTGTGTGTGTGTGTGTGTGTGTGTGTGTGTGTGTGTGTGTGTGTGTGTGTGAGACAGGATGACAGCAGGTGGGGAACGCTGGGACGAGATATCGCTGTTTTTTTTCACCAGTCTTTAAAATACCTCATCTCATCAGCAGCAACCGACGCTCTGTCTCTCCCGCTCCCTCTCAGACCACCACTCTGATTGGTCTGCTGAAGACGGCTCGTCTCCTGCGCCTGGTGCGCGTGGCCAGGAAGCTGGACCGCTACTCGGAGTACGGCGCGGCCGTCCTCTTCCTCCTCATGTGCACCTTCGCCCTCATCGCTCACTGGCTGGCCTGCATCTGGTACGGTGCCATAAGCCCGTCTGTGGATCAGACGAGGGTTCACAGATGGAGGAGTAATGTGGGAATGAGCGCCTGTCTGTCTGCTCGCATCAGAGCGGGTGTTGTATGGGGGCTTGTGCTGTCACAATATTGAAATTCTCAACTTCAATACACTACTTTAAATATATATATGTGTGTTTCATTTATTATGCCTGTTTGTTGTGCTGTCAATCATCACGTTTATTTGATTCTAACCACAGTTAAATGGTAGAAAACCTCTGAATCAATAAGACGTTATATTTTGACAACTTTTAGGAGTTTGAAAAATTTGCCTTTTTACCGACGCTAATTATTGCTGACATCAGCAGTTATATACATTCATTCATATTATGGCTGTAATTTTTCCCAGGTATGCCATCGGTAGCGTGGAGAGGAGCGGTTCCATTGGCTGGCTCCACACACTGGGGGACCAGCTGGGAAAGACCTACAACAGCTCCATCATAGGTACTGAGAGCACTAAGCACTGCAACAGCTCCATCATAGGTACTGAGAGCACTAAGACCTACAACAGCTCCATCATAGGTACTGAGAGGACTAAGACCTACAGCAGCTCCATCATAGGTACTGAGAGGACTAAGCACTGCAACAGCTCCATCATAGGTACTGAGAGGACTAAGACCTACAGCAGCTCCATCATAGGTACTGAGAGGACTAAGACCTACAGCAGCTCCATCATAGGTACTGAGAGCACTAAGACCTACAGCAGCTCCATCATAGGTACTGAGAGCACTAAGCACTGCAGCAGCTCCATCATAGGTACTGAGAGCACTAAGACCTACAGCAGCTCCATCATAGGTACTGAGAGGACTAAGACCTACAGCAGCTCCATCATAGGTACTGAGAGGACTAAGCACTGCAGCAGCTCTGCTTAGAGGTGCTGCCGTCATTCTGTCCGCCTCAGCTTGAAGCCAGTTAGTAGAAAACATGCTTCACCAGAATCAAATAGTGTTTGTCTGTGATCGTGGGATGATCATCAGTGATCATCTGTCATTCTGTCAGGCCAAGACCACTTTGTGAAATATTCAGCTCTAAATTAATTTGCCCCTCCAGGTTCAGGACCCTCCATCAAAGACAAGTACGTCACCGCCCTGTACTTCACCTTCAGCAGCCTGACCAGCGTGGGCTTTGGAAACGTGTCCCCCAACACCAACTCGGAGAAGATCTTCTCCATCTGTGTCATGCTCATAGGATGTAAGTCCTGATGTTACGCTGAGTAGATGTAGTCGTGTTTTAATAAGAATGTCACTTTAGAGGGCTTTAAATCCTCTGTCGTGTTGTCGGTCAACTCTCCTCACTACGGTCACATGACCAGTGAAGCTAACTCCTGCTGCTCTGCTGCTGTACGGAAGAGACACTTTCAGTTCATCATCGTAGCATCTGTCTCAGAACTAAGTGTTGATAACTCCCTTAAGTATCTCATACATTTCTTCTACTTGATGAAAGTTGGAGCTGATGTGTGAAAATGAACTAAATTGGTTTTATTTATTTTGAAAGAAAAATGATGGGGCTGGCTGATAAATGTTCAAAGACAGCGTCAATACATCTGTGCGATTCGTTTTTAGATGTATAGCTATCTTTAACCCATTACACAGACAGCCGAGACGTCATAGCTATGAAAACAACGACGGAGATGCAGAACAGCTGCAAAGAGACACAGAGAGACTCACGATGTCTATGAAAAGAGACTAAAACAACCAGAAATAAACACAAATAACTACAAGACCACAACAATTTAACATTTTCAGTTCTTAATAAACATTCTTGCTATAGTTACAGCAGCTGCACAAAGCCATGGATCATACTTTACATTGTGAAAGCATATCGCGTGATGATTTATTAATACAATTAATCAGCAGGGATTGTAATATGTCCTGTCATGCTTATCAACTCAACTTCCTCTCCACAGAGTAATTACCTCTGCAGGCTGGCAGAGCCCTGGACCTCATAGATCAGGCTAACCGTAGGATGAGAACATGAATATGGTATTTTAAACTAGTGACGGCTTGTTCTTTGCATGCGAGCACTCATCATTTTGTGTTGATGAAAGAAAAGAAGGAAGAAAGCATATATTTGACTGTGGTTCCAGTTATCCACGGGTCAAATCTAAAGCTAATCTAAAACGATGGTGTGTTTGGGCTGCAGGCCTCGTCAAATGTCAATTAAAGAAGTGCAACATTCTGATGCTCTGAAGTTAAAGTGCACTATTATAAAGTATTATAAAACCTCAGAAAGGAAATCTGATCAATTGTGTCCCTTGTGACACACACACACACACACACACACACACACACACACACACACACACACACACAGAGTTTTAGTGTGTGTGGACAGTGATGGGAGCTGACAGGTTGAGAGTTTAGCAGGATCCAAGTTGACAACAGGACAAAACAGAGAGGCTGATGAAGGACAGGACACAAAACACTCTGTCCTCCACAGACAGAAGCCTTTGACCTCCGTCACAGTCCGGCTGCATCTCTCCTCCGGAGCACCGACCTCCCGTCTCAGCAACACTTGAGCTGAATTATTCTGACAGCAGGATTACTGAAGGTGATCTCCAAGTCAAACAGTGTATCCAACTGGGTCGACTGTTTTTGATTAGAATCCTACTTACATAACATATTTCAAGTTTTTTTTTCAAGTCTATCTTAAAAGGTCAGCGCTCACATGCCGGTACTGTATGTACGCTGATAAAGGTCGAGCTTTTGGAGTCAAGTGGATTTCAAAGTTGCGATCTAATTAGTGGGAAGATCTTGTTGTGACTGTCCCTCACCCGACAGCTTTAGAATGCATTAGTATGGAGAAAGAGGACGATTGATGCAGTCCTCAAGCGCTTACATTGAATGTAATGGGTTAGGAGTCTTTTCACTGCCGCTGTGGACAGCAGGAACAATTCAAGCATCCAAAACTCTTCCAATATACATACGGGCATGTGAGATTATTTTGAGTGGGGTTGTATTACGTGGTTGTCCTGTCAGTGTATAACAGTGAATCTCTTTAAAACACCAAAGTCACACAATGACAGAAACAAACTAAGCGATGGAGGCAGCGATAGAGCAGAAACCTAACGTCCTACGAGCTCAAATGACTGCTTTTGTCATTGGAGGCTTTGAAGAGGGCATCGATAACGAGCTACAAAAGCAGAATACCATAATGTGTGAGGCCACGTTGCCAGATGAGCTGAACAACTAACGCTCGCTTTGATCTCCTCAACAAAGAGGCCCCGCCTCCAGTGGATCAGTATCCACAGTGGAGGAGAGGAGAGTGAATGTGAGTCGAGCTGCTGGGCCTGATGACATCTCTGGTCGTGTACTGAGAACATGTGCCAACCAGCTAACTGCCGATGCAGACGTGTCTTAAAAGAGTACACCACAGGCCTGCAGTCTCTCTAGTGTCCACCAGGGGGCGACTCCTCTGGTTGTATAGAAGTCTATGAGAAATGACTCTACTTCTCTCTTGATTTATTCCCTCAGTAAACATTGTAAACATGAGTTTATGTCTCAATCTCTAGTTTCAAGTCTTCTTCAATACAGCATGATGTTCATTTAGTACATGATGGTCCATTTAGAGTCACACAGACCATAAAGCAGGGGATGCTTTAGGGCGGGGCTACTGTGATTGACAGGTCTCTGCTGCTACCAGAGACATATACGGCGTCTCCACGTCACTCCTCCGCATTCCAAATATGGTCACTTCCGTTTATCGGTTGCAAAACAACACGGTCGACTACCGTATTCCAAGATGATGAAGCCAAAATCAAGGCTTCAAAACGTCCTCAAACTGTGTGACGTCACGATGACTGCGTCCACTTCTTACAGTCTGTGATTCCCACCTGCTTCAAGACAGCCACCATCGTCATCATCACCCGTGACTCAGAAGTCTACAGTGTCCAGACTACGTGTTGGTCCCTGTTGCACAATGCCAATAAATGAACCTTACAACCTTGTAACACACTGACTATGAAGCAACTACCTCATTAACCCCACTTCACTGAATCCCAACAATCCCTTTAAGCGCTAACTTGCTTTCTAAAGTTCAGGCGAGGCTAATACAGGGCTCCAACAGTCTCAGCTGTTGAAGTTAAAATCTTTTTAGTGGGAAATTGCCTCTGTGTTTCTTACTAAGTCGTAGTAGAAGGGATAGTTACACAAAGTGTTGATTTACGACAAGCTTAAAGAAGGCCTGATATTAGCTTGTTGTGCCAAGACACGCTATTTGAATGTTAGCTTATCTCTGTGAGTCAATGAGCACAGTGCCCAAGATCAAGGCTTCCTTTCTTGTCTGGATGTTGTAGCACACCAGGCCGTGTGTTCAGAGAGGGCGCTGTCACGTACTGGAAGCACTCTCTTATTTTGAAGCACTATAAGAATAAAAATCATTCAACAAATAGTAAACGTAGATAGACTAATAATAACTACGTTAAATGATATCATCTTTATATAATAATTATATAAAGATGATATGTAAATAGTTGGGACGGTTAGTTCCAGGCTGCAGTAACGCTGAAAAGACAGCGACAGCGCGGACAGATGCAGAAGACCGGGAAACGCTGACCAATCAGGACAGGCCTTTTCACGGGAGAGGAGGGGCTTGAAGAGACGGGCGCTAAAACAAAGCCTTTTAGACAGATACATGTACATTCTGACAGACAATATGAGAGAAATACTGTCTTGTTTTGAACAATAAAGCGTGTAAACATGTTCTCGTAAAAACCCCAGTTACAAGTATGAACATGTAAATGACCGCGATACAAAGCTGTGTTTAACTGAAGTATTAACGAGATTACACAGCTGGTATTCATGCTAATATCAAGCTCCGTCATTATCCCACCAGCTGGCTGAGCGTCCTCTCTCTCTCTTCTACTCCTTGCCCTTCGTCACTGACAGTATATTTTATGAAACATGTCAAGCTTAATATTATATTTCTTTTCAGATGGAGAAGACAGTCAGCTAGAAATATGTCAGGTCACATCAGTGTATCGAGGACCCGCGCAGCGCTCGACTCTCTCTTAATGTATATGTGACGTTCTCCCTTCCTGCCTACCTTCACTTGCATCCTCCATCCTCACACTTTCTAAATCCTCCCTCGCTTCTCACCCTCTCTCCCCGTCTCCCACCCTCCAGCCCTGATGTACGCCAGCATCTTCGGGAACGTGTCCGCCATCATCCAGCGGCTGTACTCGGGCACGGCCCGCTACCACACACAGATGCTCAGAGTCCGGGAGTTCATCCGCTTCCACCAGATCCCCAACCCGCTCAGGCAGAGGCTGGAGGAGTACTTCCAGCACGCCTGGTCCTACACCAACGGCATCGACATGAACGCCGTGAGTACCCGATCCCGCACGCACCGAGGCCAGTGTGTGCACCTGGTCCGCTGTGTTGTTGAATACACACATGTGCACAGAGAGAGGCCAGAGGAGTATTCTGAGCCTGCATTGTACGTTAATAGGACGATGCGAAGACTTTGTCTCAGCATGCATGGTCTGACAGCGTCAGAGAAAATAGGAATGATGTGAGTATCATCAATAATATGCACACACACACACACATGCTCAACATATGCAACTAGACAAGTGAGAGTACTTGCATCACGCATGAACCTACATCGGTTTCTTCGCATGCATGAAGGCCACGCTCCCTTTTCTCATACAAGCGTAGAGTCACACCTGTCACAGAATGAAGGGGCGCTTGTTGTGCACGCTCCACCTGAACCTGAACTCTGAGTCACAGCGTATAGGATGACACACGTGATGCAACCACAGACGCACTCACACACCATAACCCCAAACATGCCACACACACAGAGCATTCAATGCAGTGCACGAGACAGGATGTCATCGTCACAGCAGCAATGTTTCACTGCATTGTAAGCTCACTTCACTCAAAGTATCTCTGCTCATAATTTCAATAATCCTTTCCAGCATCCAAATGTCTTTTAAGAAATGTCCCCGTCTGTCCCCCGTCTGTCCCCCGTCCCCACGATCAGCTCCTCGTTGTCTATGACGCCTCGCAGATGCAATGAGAAGCAATAGACCGTATATGAAGTGGACGTAGTCATTGTGACGTCACCCTGTGGTCTGAAGCAGCCCCTCCCCCTCTTCCCTTGTTATGTTGCTCTCTTATTAAAGACCCATTGAAGTGGAGACTGTTTTCTGTAATGTAATTAGGATTGCGTGGAGTAGACCCTCTCTGTTTGTCTCCTCATCGACATCTTTCATTCATGAGGATGGAGAGAGCAATAATGCAGCTGAGAGGAGGAAGTGATTGTTGTGAGTGTTGAGATGCAGCGGGATGTGAGATGAGTTGGATGTGCTCTGTTCGGGTTGGATGAGCTTCTCATAAGGAGGAGAGAGCGATCTGTTCATGCAGCATCCATCACAACACATTAGCTGACTGGTCAACTCATTTATGTTCTTTTCCTCCTTAAAAAACACACATTAGTAAATGAATGTTTAAAAGAACGATGGATACAGAGATATTAACACACGTAAATGCACGTGCACAACAACGGGTTAGTGCCTCTCAGAATAGTGACCTCTTATTATCGAGATGAGAGGAGATTGTAGCTGATGAAACTTATTATAATATAATATAATATAATATAATATAATATATTATAATATAATATAATATAATATAAGGGCAGCGGGTGTTTTGAGGACCTTTTTTGCTCCTGGATTCCTTGGGTTAGGGTTAGGGGTTATGAGTCTACGTACAATCTGCCGATTCAGCTTCAGATGAAGACTACAGTACCACCTTATATGCTCGTTGTTGAGGGGAAATAATGTAATTTATGTTTTAATATTATAGTTAATATTCTCCCAAAAAGACTAGAATTGAAATACAATGACAGACAAGGCGGTTGAGGACAGGACTCTTTGTAGCAAAGCTATTTAACTTTTAGCAAACAGCAAAATTATGATTAATACTGTTTACGAATTAGTGGTAATGATATGACATAATTCATGTTATTATAACAGTTTATTGTTGTATGCATTATACAATTTGATATACTATATGAAGTATTTGTCAATTATTACCAAATGACTTGTAAACCTTTTGAGAAATAGTTTGTCAGACGTCTATAGATAGATTTACCAGATTGTAACACTTTATTAATAGTTAATAATCGGTTTGTAAACAGTCTATAAACATTACTGAGATGGCAATTATAAAGTAACAACTGGTGATTATTAAACTATGTGAAATGGTTAATAAATACTTTATAAATCATCTATAAACATTAATTAGATGGATAGTTAATTTGTCTCTGGTCCATCTACGTAATGTTTATAGATTTATAGACAAACTATTTCTTAAAGGTTTACAAAACATGTGGTATCATTGACAAATACTTAACATCGTAAAATACTATGTTTTAATGCGTGAAACAATAAAAAGTGAACGAATACAAACACAATATGACTCAGCTATTATACAATATATTTACATTTATAAACTAGTTTTTTTATATCACTCAAAGTAATGGTATAAATGATAGCTGCACTAATAAATGACATTCAACATTAATAAGTGTAATGTCATTGTTGACTGTAAAATAAGGTTTTACTGAAGTTAATTGAACTATGAGTTTACTATTTGTTAACGAAGGTTGTTATTCAGTGTTACTGGCGGTTATCTGCAGAGACTGTAATGTGTGTCCTTGTTGCAGCTGTAGAGTGCAGTAGTCTAAGTGTCCCAGTGGCCATGAAAACAATACTTTTCCTCACTGAACAGAAGCTTTTCTCAGCAGAAAAGCTACAGCAAAGGCCACGATGATGTATCCCGACAGCAAACATGTATACAAACAATAACAGCGCAGCCTTGAACGTCAGCAGAATGCACCAGCACACTCGGGCCACCTCACACATCAGCAAAACGGTAGTTGTGTACAGGGAGTCATAGTAGGCAGTTATCCAAGTCCACACGATGGAGTCTCAGGTGGGTCGTGGAAGGTTATACAGCGTTGGTTGTGTTATTTTAGACTGCCCTCAAACCAGTCCGTGCACCAATGTGTGTGTGTGGGTGTGGGGGGGGGTTACTGCACTGATTCATGAAGAAGAGGTGGAGGTAAAAGGCAGTGAGGCAGTGAGGCAGTAACTCAGAGCTTAATGTCAGGACGGGAGGTGAAAACATGCAAGAGAAAATGTTGAAAGTATGAAACGGACGTCGGCCTGTGGAGAGATGAAGACGAGCCCATTTAAGGCGGACATGAAGAAGGAGAGGAGAAATAAACGAGACATGGAGAGAGAGAAGCGCTGTGTTGTCTGCAGTCGGCCAGAGCGTTACGGAGCCCAGGACCTGCTGCTTTAGGAGCCCGGGCTCTTCTCCTCATTGAAGTTGCACCAATTCTTCATATTAATTACACTCCAAGGGCCTGCAGACTCTCTTCCGGTGGGCTTTTCTGTTTCAAATCATTTTGCAGCAAAGCTCTAAAAGAAAGTCCTCGCAAAGGCTCTTTGATAGAGAAAGAAGCCCAAACTGCTGACGCCGGTCCCTCCGGGGTTCAACTCATAAAAGATTTAAATTGAAACTGTGACTTCCCTGAACAGACATCATCATAGTGTAATAAATGTACGCCGCTGAATGTCCCGTGACCGTTCACCAGCAGGGATGAGAGGAACAACTGTCAGGGCGTTTGTATGACTCCTTTCAAAGCATCCATAATCTGTGACATTAGTGTGACATCAGTTGGATGTTCTGGACACACATCACTCGGTAGCGTGTATCAGTACTGATGGAACCTTTCACTTTCATTTCACCCGCTTTCTTTATCCCACCTCTCTCCTCCTCCTCCTCCTTCTGCCCCACTCACCACCTCCCATCCTTCTTTATTCTTTACTTCCTTCTGTCTTCTTTCTGCTTCTGTCCCCTCCTCACTCCTTCCTTATCCCCGTCTACTCCCTCCCTCCCTCCCCTCTGCTCCCTCTCCCCCAGGTGCTGAAAGGTTTCCCCGAGTGTCTCCAGGCGGATATCTGCCTCCACCTGAACCGGACCTTGCTGCAGAACTGCAAGGCATTTAAAGGCTCCACCAAGGGCTGCCTCAGGGCGCTGGCCATGAAGTTCAAGACCACCCACGCACCGCCGGGGGACACGCTGGTCCACGCTGGGGACGTCCTCACGGCCCTCTACTTCATATCCAGGGGGTCCATCGAGATACTGAGAGGAGACGTGGTGGTAGCCATCTTGGGTACAAAATATATATATTTATGTATATTGATCTGTCAACGTGTGTTTTACTGATTACCAACTACTGTTCCATGGGAACGTTTAGGTTATTAGAAACAGAATCTGAAGCAAGAGCATGACAACTCTTGCAGGAGATGACTTAAGGGCACAAATAGTTTGGTCCAATACTTGAAAGTTCCATTGCAGCCTGTAGGTGAACTCAGGGCTGCTTCCATCAACTCAGGAGAGCAGCGATACGAGTTCTCCACTGGGCCATCGCCTGCTGTGCGTATCTCTTTCTTGGTGCTGACCGTGTTCAGACCTCTCAACAATATGTTCTAGCCGGTAGCGCCATCTGCTGGAGAGCACGAGGCGTTACTGCTGATAGTTCAGAGTCAACACAGGACAAGAAAAAAAAAGTACTTTTCTAATCTGTGAAAACAGGTACAACAGTTGGCACATGATTGATTGATTTTTTGTCTATTTTAAGTGTTTGATGCTGTTGTACTCCTTTAGGCCACAAGAGGCTGCCGTTCACTCCTCCATGTGTCAGATAGGACTTAAAGCTTTCATGTTTTCTTCCAGATGAGAATTAATTTTTGCACTGGCCCCTTAGAGCTTCCGTACCTGCCACTCTCATATAGCTGAGTCATAAAACATAATTATAGAATAATAATTGAAGTAAGTAATTCCCTCTAAATGTTAGGATAACTTACATACATCACAATTAAATAAAAGATCGTTATGGTTGGTATTTCCGTTCACCTACAGAGCTGCTTCATTGTTGTTATGTGGGATCTGTTGGCCCTGGGTTACTGGCTGTTGGTGCAGGATGAAGTAGCGGCTGAAGATACGGAGCTCACTCTCTTTCTCGTCTCCTTTCCCAGGGAAGAACGACATCTTCGGCGAGCCCATCAACCTGTACACCCGGCCGGGTAAATCCAACGCCGACGTGAGGGCTCTGACTTACTGCGACCTCCATAAGATCTTCAGAGAAGATGTCCTGGAGGTGCTGGACATGTATCCGGAGTTCGCGGACCACTTCTGGAACAACCTGGAAATCACCTTCAACCTCCGAGACGTGAGTTCACAGCGTCGTCAAAGACGTGCAAACAGCTCTGTAGTGATTGTTCTCTCTATCTAGCCGTGTTCTATATGCATGTTCCCTGTGCTGTCGAATCCAAGCAAAGATGTTACTTTAACTTTTTCTTTTATTGGTAGAATTGATCTTTTAATGAAGTCCATTTAATGCTGGTTTCCAGACCAACATGATCCCAGGCTCTCCGAGCAGCGATGACTCCAACTGCGGGGGTTTCAACAAGTTACGCAGACGCAAGTTATCGTTCCGAAGACGTACAGAAAAAGGTAAACCTTCCTTTATTGCTCATCTTTAAAAAATCACATTATCTGACTTTCCGATACAACTTCAGTAACTTTCATTTGATAATGCAGTTTATCCGGATATCCTCCTCTTCTGGTGGTCATCTTTGAAAGTCACTGACCGATCTCCCTCCTTTTTCTTTTTTTCAAATTCTTTCCTCAGATGAAGCAGACGCCGGAGAAATCAAAACGTCCCATAAGTCTGTGAGACGGAGACAGAGGGAAACACCCAACAACCCAAACCAGGAGGGGGCACCTACGAGGCAGTGGCAGGCACACCAAAGCTCGGTGTCTTCGCACTCCAGCGGCGACGAGGTAGAGCTACACCTGGTCTGAAGTGTTGATTGTATTGTGGTGACCGTTGTTGTACGCATTAGTGCAATAACAACTGGAGCTAATGTCCTGGATCTTCACTTCTAACAGGGGGGGGAGTCCGTTATGAACAGACTCGCTCCTCCGCCGGTGATGCTGGAGAATCCGCATGCTCAGGCCACGTCCAGCAGCTTCAGCGAGAACACCGAGGCCGACGGAGAACCCGAGACTGGGAACACCTGCAACGCTCTGTCGGGTAAGATTAGAACCCTGTGAATTATACAGTAACGCCCCATCCTGTGATTTCACGCAGTCACTCTCCGTCTGTCTCCCGCAGGTGCGTTCTCGGGCGTGTCCCACATCTTCAGTTTCTGGGGGGAGAGTCGAGGGGGCGGTCAGTACCAGGAGGTTCCCAGCTGCAGCCTGGCCTCCCCCCCGGCCCTCAACACGCCGCTGCACAGCCTGAGCCGGCAGCAACGCAGCCAGCTGGACACACGCCTGGACCTGCTGCAGAAACAGCTCAGCAGGTACGGCGGGTCGAGTGTCGGGGTGGATCCCTGCTGACCCTTGCTTGTAGCCGGCTGCCTTTTGACAAAGTCTCTCACCCCGAGCCCTGACGCCTTTAGCTGGACGAGGCTCCTTTGTCAGGACCTGTTGTGACCACAGGCCGTGTCTTAAAGCCTACAGCTATGAAGCCGGCTCTCCAGCTGAAATGTTGATGAGGAGTAGCGGTGTGTAAGGAGAGAACCCCCCCCAACATACTGAAGAAGTCTCTGTTTGACTTCAGAAAGTGGAAGAAAGCTCCACAGGATGAGTCCTCGTTAGCTTATAGGAGCCAGCAGGTTTGATCTCCTGTATGTGTGGCGCTCACTTTATTCCCACAGTAACGAGACATAATAAACCTTCAGACTCCTTTTGTTCCAGCGGGATGGGAGAGAGAGAAATGCAATATTAGCAAAACAGAGTTTAGAAAAGTTTAACAATTAGAATGAGAAAGTTTTTAAGAGAAGTGGAGGTGGACAAAATAATATGTCCATCCAGATGTTAACAGCAGCTCTGAATGCTAATGACACGCTAACGTCACGGTTGAGATCCGATGTGGTGATTTACTTTAGCGTTTAGCTAGTGTTACCCTGGTTACTCTCTCTTTACAAAGAGCAATCATACCAGACGTTAATATTAATATTCCTGAATGTTCGCAATTGACTTGGTGAGTCCGTTGGTACTGTAACTGATGTTAACGATGGACAAAACTAGAACCGGGAGGATCAAAACGCATGAGATTCCTTTAAACGCAGAGATAGCATCTGCACTTTTAATGTCCTTAATAAAATCAATAAATTGAAATTGATAGAATATAAATGTGCCCTCCGTGTAGCTATTAACAGTGGATCATCTACCACACACTGTGTGCAGGCTGGAGAGTCGCATGTCGACGGACATCGGAGCCATCATGCAGCTGCTGCAGAGACAGATGGCCCTGGTTCCCCCCGCCTACAGCGCCGTCTCATCGCCGCCTCAGGTGATGACACGCACACACACGCACACACGCGCACGCACACACACACGCACGCACACACACACGCACGCACACACACACGCACACAGCAGGACGCTGGCCGTCACAGCGGTCAGGAAAGCATCTGTCTCTAGACGAGACCCAGTGATGAAAGACAGCTTTTTCATTCTTATCATATGCTGACCCAAACTGCGAATAGACGGAGGGCTATGCTTCCTGCAGACCAATAACATGCTGTCTCTTGCAGGTCTCACCTTACCCGGGTCCCGGCCCAGGACCCGGTCCACTGGTCCAGCCTATTACAGACACCCTGGCCTCCCTCTCACAGGTGAGGCAAATGTATGAGTAAAGTGTTTGTTGACTGGAGGCTGTCATTGGTCTGCAGTGAATATAAACTATATAATAATATGAACTAACTTTCCACTGGTTCTTCTCCTACTTAGTAGCTACATGATGTTTGTGTCAGACTAACTAAGTAGTTTTGTTGTTTGAACCTAATTAAGTAGGTTTGTTGTTTGAACCTAACTAAGTAGTTTTGTTGTTTGAACCTAATTAAGTAGGTTTGTTGTTTGAACCTAACTAAGTAGGTTTGTTGTTTGAACCTAACTATGTAGGTTTGTTGTTTGAACATAACTAAGTAGTTTTCTTGCCTAAACCTTACCTTTGTTTCCTGTGAAGATGGAAGTTTATTTTGAAAAGATGTATGAATGTAACAAGCGTAAATTGACACATGTTGATGGACTTCTGTTGGAAAATGTACAAAAAATGCAGAAGAACTTTTCCTAACATATCATACGAAGCGTCGTCTGAGGATATGCTGCAGGTGTTTCTCTTTAGACTACAGACTTTATTTGAATGGGATCTCAGCACCTCTCTCTGCTGTCTAAGGAACTAGAACATCCTGCAACAATTGTGATAAGAAATGTTTTGCCACAACCGGTTTGCTTATAAACCTGGTAAACTACAGCACAAAACAACCTTCATAAAAGAATAACTTGACTTGAATATTAACAAGTAAAAGAGTTGTAGTAGCCAGACCCTCTCACCTCCTCAACTTCTTCCCCTGCAGATCTTGGATTCGCAGCACTTCGAGGAGTTCCCAGCCAAGCCCGTCGACACCCTGCAGCCCCAGGACGCCCCGCTGATCAACCCCAACCGGGCCCAGTTAGCTCCCCCCGGACTGGACAGCCTGGGGCAGCACCTGGAGCTGGGACTGGGCACAGGGCCTGGGGTCATCTCCGGGCCCGCCGTAGGTTCATGTGTTGGGGTAGATTTAGCAGCGGGGTCACGCTCAGGAGCAGGGTTAGACTTTGGATCGGGGGAATGTTGGGCCGCTGGGGTCGGGCCGGCAGCTGGAACGGGGCTGTCTTCCCCAGATCCTGAAACCCAAAGGAGGCTGTCCCTCCAAGAACCACAGACCCCTCTGGACTCACGGACACCACAGAGACACAGCTCTGACCCAGGGGGGAGCTAAGGAAGAGGGGAAGGGGGAGGGGGATGGAAGGAGGGCTACAGAGACAGTCCCTTCCTGTTTCTACTGTTTGGAGATCGAAAGGCAACTACTGTACCTACCACCAAAACCCTTCAGGGCACTCATCTACTGTACCTTCACCGCTGATTCACCTCCCACCTTCTAAGAGAGGACACTCAACTCAGAAAGAGTGAAGCCAGGCGGAGAGGTTGAGGCTTCTCTCTCTCTCTCTCTCTCTCTCTCCCACGAGCCCCCCTCCATCCCCCCATCATGGAGCTTTCTGAACTCCACAGCGGTACAACCTTTAACCAAAACTACAAACAGAGCAGAGAGGAGCTCTGTGACTTGATGAACACAGTCGGCCTCTCTGCTGAAGGATGACACATAACATACAGATGACTGCTGTCCTGTAGGAGAATCCCTTTACTGTCCAGCGCCGGACGACCGACGAGACCAAGACAACGACGAAACCAGTAGCCATTTACGTCTTGCACTGAGAATCCATCCAGATCATGACTATCCTATATGTCCGTGGAGCTTCCGAAAAACTCGCAAACCGGTTGGTGGATTGTAGTGTTAGCTGGTCTAACAGGAAACCTGCTGTCCCGTTCTGTTGTTGGTCCCCCCCGCCCCCGCCCCCTCGTCCCAAGAGCTGGATTGGCTGGTTTGCACCTCAGGGCTGGGAGCTGGAGGGTTAAAAGCCATGATATCTGCTGCCCTACCACAAACATTGTACAGATTTGCTCGAGAGCGAAGAACAACGCTAACAGGTAAACTGGCAAACCTACGAGTTTACCGTGAGGGCAGTGCACCAAACAAACAGCAAACTATAAAGACTTGGACAAGCAGGAAACCCACGTCTACTAAAACCACAAGCTATGAGCTTGTAGAGAAACAGAAAACACTGGCCTGCTTTCATTTCTATAAATCGAATTCACATGCATGAAGGAACGAGTGATTGATGGGGAACCTAGTTAATCACAGTTGGATTTGCTACCTCAGATTCCATTGGTCCTTACTTGTTCTTCACCTGAGCAAGCGCCCAGAATGCTTTCACCTTCTACATGAACCGGTTTTGTCTTGCAATTCCGTAAATAGAACAAGCTCGCCAGTCCACGACGAGCAGCCGAATGCGCCATCATTCTGTGCACAGTGCAATATGCAATCAGCAAGAGGAGACGTGTGAGCGTGCTTTAATCTCATGATGTGTTCGGCTCTGAACCCGTCTTCACTTTGTCCTAGTTCCTGCAGAGACTGGCGTAGAGTGCGTTTGCTTCCACTAGCTGTAGAAAGTCACTGGCTTCTAACGTGGAGGACATGAGGACTGGTTTATGGTTTAAAAGATCGTTTTGAATCTAGTCAGCACAAATAAAAACCCTTTACTGAAGAATTTAGGTTTCAAACCCAAGAACTCTCCATGCTACAGCAGTAGTGATCCCAGGAGGAAGAGAACGTACCTCAGCACCACTGTGTTTGAGGATACTTTACATTAACTGTCATCACCTCCCATTTTAAAGTACTCGGATCCTTGTCTGATCCCTGTCGTGTCATGGTGTTAGCAGGCCGCTAACACACGTCTTTGAGGTGTGAAGATGCAGCATATGTACACATACTGGCAAAAGAAAAAGATGCACCAATCGGTTTGCAATGAAAGCTAACAGAAGCTAGTTCTAGTCCTTTGTGTTCGGATGGATTCCTCTGTCGCTCTGCTCTGGTACCAGCATCCGTGATCTTTCCTCTGCCTACATCATATCGTCTCACAAGAGTGGAAGGTTGTGCCTCATGGAAGCGGTGCAGAAGATAAATCCAGCAACAACATGAAAAGTTCATGATGAATGATCTGGTCTCAGTGAGCAGGATGAAGGTGTTCTTTGCATACTAAGAATATCTGTATATGAAACAAAAGTCCTGGAACTAAGTTCTGATCTTAAGTTTGAAAATGTATCTTCTAACAGTCAGAAGTTTTAGTGCATGTCCATCACATACCCCCCCCCCTTTTAAACCTCTCTTTATGTAATTTATGATGGCGATGATGGAAGTTGACACTGTGCGGTGGTGCTACTGTTACAGTGTGAGGGCGGAGTCTGGGCTTTACCCAGATACCTCAGGGCAGGCAAAGATGTACAAACTGACCAAGAGCAGGTGCAATGATAAAAAGCTACTATCTTCAATAACTAAGCCAGGACATCTTTGAACTGTCTTCCCTGACACACAATGATCCCGACAGAGGAGGGGGGCCTGTCGAAGAAGTGCAATCGTCCTTTAAACAGTTAAGACTTGTAGCAGCTTAACTGCAACCCGCTAATGTTCAGCACTTTATCTCCTAAACAGGGCCGATGCTTCATGGAGACTCAGGAACGTGTCAGTGATGAGAGGGTCCCTTTTCCTTTGTCCCACACCTCCAAACCAACCAATCAGAAGGGAGGAGAGCTCAACTCCGTTCAGAGCTCCCCTGTAACCAGACTTGTGAAGATTGTATTTGGCCGCTCGCTGGTCTGTTGTGTATATTTATTGTTGGAGGATTGTTTCTCTCTGCCTGTGTTTTATCTCTCTGTGTTGGGTGAAGGAGAGGGCAGTCTGTGTAAACACGTTGCTCCCCATCCTCAATAGTTACTGTTTTATTTATTATTATGAATTATTCTATACTGATCCATGCACATGCACACAAAGCCACATTTGACGCACATTGTGCACATGGCCCACTTTACCTGTTTTCACAACTTTGCTGCAGCCGACGCGACGCTCTGTAACTTTAGCTTGGAACCAGAGCAAGCGACCATTTTACACCGGCATGTAAATGCAGCTGCAGTAACTCACAATGTTACTGATGAACTGTGAGTCAGCATGTTACTGTTGAATCACAGTTGGTGCAAAGCAGAACCCCCTTTTCCAGCGTTGTGTTAGAATGTAAGTGAATGCATCACGCATGTCTAAGGCTTGATAAGCTGCCGCTGACCACATCTACTGAGCTCTTCCTACTGAGCCCTGGTCTGCTGGTTGGGTTCTATGTGTCCCTGCCAGAACCAGGTCCCAACCAATCAATGACTCCACATATCCAGTCAATACCCAGTGACTCTAGAGTTCCATCCACTTCTTTACCGGTCAATCTTTATTTTTCCAGTGTAGTGCTGAGGTTGTGATTTTTCACTCGGCATCACGCGCGCTGTAGCTAGCTAGCTAGCTAGCTAGCATGGTGCATGGTGGCCTGAACCGTCTCTTCACGCTCAGGAAGACGGCCTCAAAGAAGCTACTGAAGGAGGTTGTTGTTGACGCGGACGGTCGACCGTAGTGGGATATTCAATGCTACAGAATACATTTATGTAATGCATACTGCATATTATAAGGGTAGAGGGTGCACTTTGGGACTGGGGGGGTGTTTGTTGGATGGGGGGGAATAAGGAGTGTTTTTGTTCCTCTTTTTGCATTTGAACACAGATATAATAACCCAGCACACACACACACAAACACACACCTTCCTTAACGGCTCTTCCATACCGCTGAGCTTTTTTCAGCTCCGTTCATCTTTCTATGAGTTGTTGACAGACTTGCGTCCTGTCTGTGTAGATACTTTGAGCACCTGGGGGGGGGGGGTTTGGTACCGTTCACACTGGACCCACTCTGCCGACTCCTCGCCTGTACATACCAACTTCTACTTGTAAAGGAATCAAAGTCTTTGGCACTCGTATAGCCAGCACTATGCAGAAACTGAAAACAAGTCTTTGGCATGCTTTGAGATGCAGAATACTATAGAGGAAAATATACTCACTGAATAAAGTCTGCTCCAATTTCTTATTAAAATAATCACCCGATTCAAACAATCCGTCCGTGGTAGAAACGGATGTGACGATGAGGGTGATGAGGATGATGAAGCTCAAGACTTTTAATATTGTGCACATTTTTACTTGCATGCTGCACTGAGAATCATCCCGCAATGAGGCGGTTTGACGTGCAAAGCAGCTGATCTTCTTTGCTGTATGCTTGCAAACTGTGTGTAGAGTGAAACACTGAATTCTTCCGGGTTACGGGAGAGTCATATATATATATATATATATGGGGTGTAACGGTTCACAAAATTCACGGTTGGGTTGGGTACGATACAGTGGAGCCACGGTTCGGTATGTTTCGGGACAGTAGGAAACTATAAATGCCAGAGAAATGTACTTGATTTTAAAATATATTTATTCATTACAACTAACATCATAAAGTTATTCTTTGACTTTGAACAATGATGGAACTATACCTGAGTGACCCATCTTCTGGGGTGTCTTCTTAGCAACACATAAGCATAAAAAAAAACTGCTCCTTAATGTTATGTAGTATTGTTACTTACATCTTGCAAAATAGATTTTTAATCTCAATGGGACTACCTGGTTAAATAAAGGTTTAAAAAAAAAAAAAAAAAAAAGATTTATTTTTTTATTCAAACGTATTCGGTTCGTCATGCGTACCGAACCGTGAGCCTCGTACCGAACGGTTCAATACGAATACGCGTATCGTTACACCCCTAATATATATATATATACTCCTTCCAGGTCATGGAAGAGATGGGTACTGAACAGCTGCAAACATAGTGATGCTAGATGATACAATATTATATTGTATATGTGCATCTTTGGTTGTGAACCACTGTAACGGAGCGATGCATGTGTGGGCAGAACTGTTGACTGTTTCCCCAAATATCAAGGAGCGTCTGATTATGCTCGTCTGGGCTGTGTTTCCACTCTGGCACCAAAATAATAAAAAGTTAAATCAAGTGCATCTAAAATATTACAGATCCTGCTTTGGCCCGTCTGGGACGAGCTGCACTCTGAGGATTCAACCACCAACACAGCTGAGAGCAGTTTAGACCACATCTCGCTTCAGCTTCAGTGCCCGAGCTGTTGACGTCTCTTAGCAATAGCATGTCTTTAACGCCTTGTGTGATGTCACCCACGGACAAAAAGAAGGATCACAAATGTTTTGAAAATTGTTAATCTTCTTAATTGTCCATGGCGGTCTGTGGAATATGAACTATCGATCGGCACTGGGTCGACCAATGCAGCGCTCTGTTCATATCACATGTGGAAGACCGTTGGGGGGGGGGGGGGGGGGGCTCTAGGTTCTGATTGTGTGATAGCATTATCAATGGTTGAACTTTATAACATTTCAAACATATTTCTTTCAATAAACCTCTTTGAAAGCAAACTCATGATGTCACGACTGATCCTGATGTCTTTGTTCTGACTTTTTGTTTCTCCACATTTCGGCCTTTTGTCAGGAGTGTCTTATCATTATTATTCATCAGGGACAGGAGAGCTGACGCAGAGAATACAGAGTGTAACATTCACGTGAAGTGAAGGTAAAATGATATGTGTCAAATAGTAAATGATTCAAGAGGAATATGACTGAACCAAAAGCTCACCTGAGAGAAAGAAGACACTCAGTAACATGTTGGCTGTCAGCGCTCTCACAGACCGGACTGCCATGACTCTCATCACCTGGAGTCACAAACACAACAGTGGACTTTACCGAGCGTTCAGCATGCTCTGTCCAACCACGAGTTCCTGTGTTCAGAGACCACCGCGCACAAGGCTGCCAATACGACTCAGAGTGTTGGAGAGAATAAAACCACGAGTGGTGTCTGACCAAAGAAGCCCACATCAACAAGAGAGTGACAGATAGATCCTTCGGTTGGTGGCTTTAATTGGAGATAAAACTTAGCTGAATTTCAGGAGCAGGACCACACCTCAGCCACTCGCCCACTTCCGGCCACGCTCCTATAACTACCTACCCACTCTAAGCCTCGGCACACTCGAGTTTTCTGCACTCGCAACCAGAAACACCACGGCAACCGGAACACCACGCAGAGGACGCCGCCAACCGCCATCGAGAGGGTCCGGGCAGCCAAACCCGCGATCTCCACCTCGCCGATCAGCTGCAGCCACCCGCCAGAATCCGACAATACGAAGAGTCGGACTCACGGCCGTCCTCCTTTAACCCACATCTCAGCTCAGTGGCAGAGGGAGACCCGCTACCTCCAGACGTAGACAACGGAAACGTAAATCCAGCTCTCTCCTTCTTCGCTCGCTCCAGACCCAGCTCGGGAACGAGCCTCCGACGACTCTGGCTGCCTGGCACGCAGCGCCCAAAGACGCCGCCCCCCCTCCACGCTCCAGCCAGGTCCCCCATCATAGACGCACCAGCTGATCGAAGACGCACCAGCTGATCTCCAACTTGACCACAGTCCGCCTGCTAAGAGCATCAAAGCAGCAAAGCAAACCGTGCCAACTCCTCACAACTTTCCCAAAGTCACGTCAGGAAAACAAAACAAAACAACACAAATGTACCTGCATCCAAAAAAAAACGGCGTAACGCCACGCACCCGAGGCTCCGCCCCCCAACCCACAAGTTCCGGGTTGCCAGGTCGCAGCGCCTCACCTCTCATCCCCCTCCACCACCAAAAAGAAAAGAGAAGAAGAAAGGGAAAAGAAATAGTCGACACAACAAAGCAACCCGTGCCAACTCCTCACAAACTTTCCCAAAGCCACAAAAAAAAAACACAAACGTACCTACATGCAAACACTCCGACGTGACGCCAACGACTCTGTCCCCCTTTCTAAGCTGTCCCCCCCTCTAAGCGGTCCCTTTACTGATTTCTTACACCACCTTTCTTCTGCCGTACCTAGGCACCGGGTTGCCAGGTCTTCTTTCCTCCGTCCCCCTTTCTAAACTGCCCCCCCCCCCTAAGCTGTCCCTTTACTGTTCTCTTACGCCACCTTTCTCCTGCCGTACCTAGGCACCGGGTTGCCAGGTCTTTCCTCCGTCCCCCTCCCCTATCCTGCTTTTCCTATGCAGATTCCTGGCACCGGGTTGCCAGGTTCCCTCTCCTCTGTCCCCCTCCCCTATCCTGCTTTCCTATGCAGATCCCTGGCACCGGGTTGCCAGATTCCCTCTCCTCTGTCCCCCTCCCCTATTCTGCTTTTCCTACCACGCATGCTCTTCCCACTATGCAGATTCCTGGCACCGGGTTGCCAGGTTCCCTCTCCTCTGTCCCCCTCCCCTATCCTGCTTGTCCTACTACGCATACTCTTCCCTCTATGCAGATTCCTGGCACCGGGTTGCCAGGTCTTCTTGCCTCTGTCCCCTCTCTAAACTGTCCCCCTCTCTAAGCTGTCCCCCTCTCTAACCGCAACAATGCAACCACTGAACGCAACCACTGAACGCAACAACGCAACCACTGAACGCAACAACGCAACCACTGAACGCAACAACGCAACCACTGAACGCAGCACGCAACACGAATCGCAGAGAGAAAGAAAGGAAGAGAGAGAGAGGAAGAAGAAAGGAAGGAGAGAAAGAAGAGAAGACGAGAGACAGAAAGAGAAAAGAGAGAAAGGCAACGGGACGCAGCAAGCACGGAACGCAAAGCTACAACGGAACGCAGGACGCCAGTGCCCCCGGCCACCTACTTCCAGCAAATTGCCGTAGCCGGGACACCGGACACCGGGATGCAAGTGCCCCCACCCCGCCCACTTCCAGCGATGGACCCACACAATTGGCCAACAACGATGCCGCTCCCTCTGCTGTCTTTTGGGGGGTTTTCCACGACGGACGACGTTTGCCGTAGACCAGTCTCGGATCTTGCAAGCAGATGCCTAGTCGTTTCCCCTCATGCTATGAAATCGGACCAATAGTAGCCACAGCCATCACGTGGGGCCGCGGATGGCCCAGCAAGTCCATCCCTTAAACTCCTGACAACCAGCAGTCGGTTACCCAATCATCAAATGACGCTGCGACACCCGTCCGCCAGGGCGCGTCCTTGATGCAGCTCACGTCTGGGCCACCGCAATGCCATGGCTTCTCGTTTCCCATTCCAGAAGTTCAGCCCTCCTGCAGACACCCGTCCAACATCGGTGCGGCCATATCCAATGCTCTTTAACCCCACAAATCCTCACTCGATCTTGCCGACCAGCGCACAGGCTTATTTTGGGGGTTTGCAAGGCCCGGGAGCCGCAGTGGATCCGCAGCTAAGCCTCTCCCAAACCGCATCAGGCCAAATCTCCATCAACCATTCCTCAACACTCCTAACAACCGACGAAGGCTCGCTCCGGCCGAGGTGGGGGCCTAAGCTAGTGAACTGGAGATAAAACTTAGCTGAATTTCAGGAGCAGGACCACACCTCAGCCACTCGCCCACTTCCGGCCACGCTCCTATAACTACTTACCCACTCTAAGCCTCGGCACACTCGAGTTTTCTGCACCCCACCCTCCCTCCCTCTTGTTAATGGTTATCCCCCCCATAGTCATCATGCTCCTATCCATGGAGATCGGGGGTCTGCAAGGCCCGGGAGCCGCAGTGGATCCGCAGCTAAGCCTCTCCCAAACAGCACCAGGCCAAATCTCCATCAACCATTCCTCAACACTCCTAACAACCGACGAAGGCTCGCTCCGGCCGAGGTGGGGGCCTAAGCTAGTGAAAGAAAACATAATGATATTCATGAATTTCAACAGTCCAACAAACCAACTTCCCTTTTTCATCTGTTTTATTTAAAACCAAGTTGACTTCCTTTAAATTAAGAGCACAGAACTTCTTTTATCAGAGTTCTTCCCTTAACTGCTCATATCGTGTGAGTCTGTATCTTCTATTATATATCACATATATCCCAATAATTATAATAATGATGATGACATGTAACAGCCAGTGACTTGAGTCCAGTCACTGAGGATCACACTGAGCTTTGTCTCTGTTGCTCTGCATCACAGGACTGATGAAGCTCAAACCTTTATTTGTGTTGTTACAATTTCATCATTGAATAAATGACGAACCCCACTAAACATTCCATCATTCATACTTTCTACTTCCTCTTCATCTCAAATATCTATTCAATTCTTCAAAAAGTACATTTGATAAACACCAGCAGACAAAAGGTTAGGATTATTCTGTTTCATATTTAAAAAATGTCCCATCAAGCCCAGTTTCACACAGATTATTGCAGAAACTGTATCTGTTGTTGTTTTCCTTCATAAAGGAACATAGAGGGGAAATACTGGAATCCATGAGAAGCAGTGGAAAAGGACTCGCCAAGCAGTCAGAACGATACGAGGCACTCAGTGGCATGAATGGTACAGAAAAGGCTCAGATGAGCAGATACTCTTTACAACTCATTGATATTGAATCCACCCGTGAGTCCTGAGACAGTTCTGTTCTCTGTGCCTTTAAATATGGAAACAGAAGTTCAACAAGAAAAACACGAGTCAGTCCTCCGGATGCTTCTGCATTGATGCTGCAAGTAATCAGAGAATTTGTTGGTGAATCATTAGAGGAAATAGAAAGATAGAAAGACAGTTTTCTACCATTTGATCCTAATGATCGATTGCAGCAGACATCAGCCTACATTGCAGTGAGTTTTTCCTCAGTGCAGCCGTGCTGTCTGACCAGGTCAATGCAGAAGTCACAGGTCTATGAACCGAGATGGACTGTGAAAGGAAGGAGGAGTTCATGGAAGGTGGGTCAACACATCACTGCTGGTGTTCCTGCAAATGGAAAATAAATCTATAATTCACACACACGTGCACATCTGTACTACAAACACTACTGTCATCTGAAAATACCACAACGTCCATTGATTTACCAGCCAATGATTAAATGAAGTATTCTAAATGAAGAAGTGACACATTTAGAGTCACGACAATGCATATTATGAGATGGAACAGATTATTTCAATTGTGAAGAGCTTCCATGCGTACAGAAACACTCTCTCTCCTTCATTATTACATGCTGTGTTGTGTTATGTTTATTTTATTTGATATGGACATCACAGTCACATTAGAATTGTAACATACATTTATGCACAAAGCCCAGATGCACTGTGTTAAGTGTTTGTAGCGAAATGCTAATTTACAACACCTGTCCACAGGAGGCTTTTTTAAAGAAGTTAAAATAGAAAATAAAGAAGTTAAAATCGAAAATAAAAGAAAAAATATATCCACAAATACATACACAGATACATGCACAGATACATGCACAGATACATACACAGATACATACACAGATACATACACAGATACATGCACAGATACATACACAGATACATACAGATACATACACAGATACATGCACAGATACATACACAGATACATACACAGATACATACACAGATACATACAAATACATACACAGATACATACAGATACATACACAGATACATACACAGATACATACAAATACATACAGATACATACACAGATACATACACAGATACATACACAGATACATACAGATACATACACAGATACATACACAGATACATACAGATACATACACAGATACATACACAGATACATACAAATACATACAGATACATACACAGATACATACACAGATACATGCACAGATACATACACAGATACATACAGATACATACACAGATACATACACAGATACATACACAGATACATACAGATACATACACAGATACATACACAGATACATACAAATACATACAGATACATGCACAGATACATTCACAGATACATACAAATACATACACAGATACATACACAGATACATACACAGATACATACAGATACATACACAGATACATACACAGATACATACAAATACATACAGATACATACACAGATACATACACAGATACATGCACAGATACATACAGATACATACACAGATACATTCACAGATACATACAAATACATACACAGATACATACACAGATACATACACAGATACATACAGATACATACACAGATACATACAGATACATGCACAGATACATTCACAGATACATACAAATACATACACAGATACATACACAGATACATACACAGATACATACAGATACATACACAGATACATACACAGATACATACAAATACATACAGATACATACACAGATACATACACAGATACATGCACAGATACATACACAGATACATACAGATACATACACAGATACATACACAGATACATACACAGATACATACACAGATACATACAGATACATACACAGATACATACACAGATACATACAAATACATACAGATACATGCACAGATACATTCACAGATACATACAAATACATACACAGATACATACACAGATACATACAAATACATACACAGATACATACACAGATACATGCACAAATACATACAAATACATACAGATACATACACAGATACATACAAATACATACAGATACATGCACAGATACATACAAATACATACAGATACATTCACAGATACATACAAATACATACACAGATACATACACAGATACATGCACAGATACATACACAGATACATACACAGATACATGCACAGATACATTCACAGATACATACAAATACATACACAGATAGATACACAGATACATACAGATACATACACAGATACATACACAGATACATGCACAGATACATACACAGATACATACACAAATACATACACAGATACATACACAGATACATACAGATACATACACAGATACATACACAGATACATACAGATACATACACAGATACATACACAGATACATACACAAATACATACACAGATACATACACAGATACATACACAAATACATACACAGATACATACACAGATACATACACAGATACATACAGATACATACACAGATACATACACAGATACATACAGATACATACACAGATACATACACAGATACATACACAAATACATACACAGATACATACACAAATACATACAGATACATACACAGATACATACACAGATACATACACAGATACATACAGATACATACACAGATACATACACAAATACATACACAGATACATACAGATACATACACAGATACATACACAGATACATACAGATACATACACAGATACATACAGATACATACAGATACATACACAGATACATACACAGATACATACACAAATACATACACAGATACATACACAGATACATACACAGATACATACAGATACATACACAGATACATACACAAATACATACACAAATACATACACAGATACATACACAAATACATACAGATACATACACAGATACATACACAAATACATACACAGATACATACAGATACATACACAGATACATACACAGATACATACAGATACATACACAGATACATACACAAATACATACACAGATACATACAGATACATACACAGATACATACACAGATACATACAGATACATACACAGATACATACACAGATACATACACAGATACATACACAGATACATACAGATACATACACAGATACATACAGATACATACACAGATACATACACAAATACATACACAGATACATACACAGATACATACACAGATACATACAGATACATACACAGATACATACAGATACATACACAGATACATACACAGATACATACACAGATACATACACAGATACATACACAGATACATACAGATACATACACAGATACATACAGATACATACACAGATACATACAGATACATACACAGATACATACACAAATACATACACAGATACATACACAGATACATACACAGATACATACACAGATACATACACAAATACATTCACAGATACATACACAGATACATACACAGATACATACACAAATACTTACAAATACATACACAGATACATACACAGATACATACACAAATACATACACAGATACATACAGATACATACAGATACATACACAGATACATACACAGATACATACACAGATACATACACAAATACATACACAGATACATACAGATACATACACAGATACATACAAATACATACAGATACATACACAGATACATACACAGATACATACAAATACATACACAGATACATACAGATACATACACAGATACATACACAGATACATGCACAGATACATACACAGATACATACAGATACATACACAGATACATACAGATACATACACAGATACATACACAGATACATACACAGATACATACAGATACATGCACAGATACATACAGATACATACACAGATACATACACAGATACATACACAGATACATACAGATACATACACAGATACATACACAGATACATACACAGATACATACAGATACATACACAGATACATACACAGATACATACAAATACATACAGATACATACACAGATACATGCACAGATACATTCACAGATACATACAAATACATACACAGATACATACACAGATACATGCACAGATACATACACAGATACATACACAAATACATACACAGATACATACACAGATACATACAGATACATACACAGATACATACACAGATACATACAGATACATACACAAATACATACACAGATACATACACAGATACATACACAAATACATACACAGATACATACACAGATACATACACAAATACATACAGATACATACACAGATACATACACAGATACATACACAGATACATACAGATACATACACAGATACATACACAAATACATACACAGATACATACAGATACATACACAGATACATACACAGATACATACAGATACATACACAGATACATACAGATACATACAGATACATACACAGATACATACACAGATACATACACAAATACATACACAGATACATACACAGATACATACACAGATACATACAGATACATACACAGATACATACACAAATACATACACAAATACATACACAGATACATACACAAATACATACAGATACATACACAGATACATACACAAATACATACACAGATACATACAGATACATACACAGATACATACACAGATACATACAGATACATACACAGATACATACACAAATACATACACAGATACATACAGATACATACACAGATACATACACAGATACATACAGATACATACACAGATACATACACAGATACATACACAGATACATACACAGATACATACAGATACATACACAGATACATACAGATACATACACAGATACATACACAAATACATACACAGATACATACACAGATACATACACAGATACATACAGATACATACACAGATACATACAGATACATACACAGATACATACACAGATACATACACAGATACATACACAGATACATACACAGATACATACAGATACATACACAGATACATACAGATACATACACAGATACATACAGATACATACACAGATACATACACAAATACATACACAGATACATACACAGATACATACACAGATACATACACAGATACATACACAAATACATTCACAGATACATACACAGATACATACACAGATACATACACAAATACTTACAAATACATACACAGATACATACACAGATACATACACAAATACATACACAGATACATACAGATACATACAGATACATACACAGATACATACACAGATACATACACAGATACATACACAAATACATACACAGATACATACAGATACATACACAGATACATACAAATACATACAGATACATACACAGATACATACACAGATACATACAAATACATACACAGATACATACAGATACATACACAGATACATACACAGATACATGCACAGATACATACACAGATACATACAGATACATACACAGATACATACAGATACATACACAGATACATACACAGATACATACACAGATACATACAGATACATGCACAGATACATACAGATACATACACAGATACATACACAGATACATACACAGATACATACAGATACATACACAGATACATACACAGATACATACAAATACATACAGATACATACACAGATACATGCACAGATACATTCACAGATACATACAAATACATACACAGATACATACACAGATACATGCACAGATACATACACAGATACATACACAAATACATACACAGATACATACACAGATACATACAGATACATACACAGATACATACACAGATACATACAGATACATACACAAATACATACACAGATACATACACAGATACATACACAAATACATACACAGATACATACACAGATACATACACAGATACATACACAGATACATACACAAATACATACAGATACATACACAGATACATACAGATACATACACAGATACATACACAGATACATACAGATACATACACAGATACATACACAGATACATACAGATACATACACAGATACATACACAAATACATACAGATACATACACAGATACATACAGATACATACACAGATACATACAGATACATACACAGATACATACACAGATACATACACAAATACATACACAGATACATACACAGATACATACACAAATACATACAGATACATACACAGATACATACACAGATACATACAGATACATACACAGATACATACAGATACATACACAGATACATACACAAATACATACAGATACATACACAGATACATACAGATACATACACAGATACATACAGATACATACAGATACATACACAGATACATACACAGATACACACAGATACATACACAGATACATACACAGATACATACACAGATACATACAGATACATACACAGATACATACACAAATACATACACAGATACATACAGATACATACACAGATACATACAGATACATACAGATACATACAGATACATACACAGATACATACAGATACATACACAGATACATACACAAATACATACACAAATACATACACAGATACATACACAAATACATACAGATACATACACAGATACATACACAAATACATACACAGATACATACAGATACATACACAGATACATACACAGATACATACAGATACATACACAGATACATACACAGATACATACACAGATACATACAGATACATACACAGATACATACACAGATACATACACAGATACATACAGATACATACACAAATACATACACAGATACATACACAAATACATACAGATACATACACAGATACATACACAAATACATACACAGATACATACAGATACATACACAGATACATACACAGATACATACAGATACATACACAGATACATACACATACATACACAGATACATACACAGATACATACACAGATACATACAGATACATACACAGATACATACACAGATACATACACAGATACATACACAAATACATACACAGATACATACACAAATACATACAGATACATACACAGATACATACACAAATACATACACAGATACATACAGATACATACACAGATACATACACAGATACATACAGATACATACACAGATACATACACAGATACATACACAGATACATACAGATACATACACAGATACATACACAGATACATACACAGATACATACAGATACATACACAGATACATACACAGATACATACACAAATACATTCACAGATACATACACAGATACATACACAGATACATACACAAATACTTACAAATACATACACAGATACATACACAGATACATACAAAAATACATACACAGATACATACAGATACATACACAGATACATACACAAATACTTACAAATACATACACAGATACATACACAGATACATACACAAATACATACACAGATACATACAGATACATACACAGATACATACACAGATACATACAAAAATACATACACAGATACATACAGATACATACACAGATACATACAGATACATACACAGATACATACACAGATACATACACAAATACATACACAGATACATACAGATACATACACAGATACATACACAGATACATACACAAATACATACACAGATACATACACAGATACATACACAAATACATACACAGATACATACACAGATACATACACAGATACATACAGATACATACACAGATACATACACAGATACATACAGATACATACACAGATACATACACAGATACATACAGATACATACACAGATACATACACAAATACATACAGATACATACACAGATACGTACAGATACATACACAGATACATACACAGATACATACAGATACATACACAGATACATACACAGATACATACAGATACATACACAGATACATACACAGATACATACACAAATACATACACAGATACATACACAGATACATACACAGATACATACAGATACATACACAGATACATACACAAATACATACACAAATACATACACAGATACATACACAAATACATACAGATACATACACAGATACATACACAAATACATACACAGATACATACAGATACATACACAAATACATACACAGATACATACACAGATACATACAGATACATACACAGATACATACACAAATACATACACAAATACATACACAGATACATACACAAATACATACACAGATACATACAGATACATACACAAATACATACACAGATACATACAGATACATACACAAATACATACACAGATACATACACAGATACATACACAGATACATACACAGATACATACACAAATACTTACAGATACATTCATAAAGTGCAAGTGTGTTTACAGGAGTGTTAGGTGTGAGAACAATGTTGTTTCTCTTTTAGCCATGATTTAATACCTCTATTAAAAACATTAATATTTCTCCTTATTAGCCTGCTTGATAAGCCTCACAGCTCAAACAAAGGTTTCTCATCACAGTCAGAGTGTCAACACCAGCTGAACGTGTGGGAAACTTCACAATCAAGCATCTGCCTCGATGAATAGCATGCACATTGAATATTAGTTGTGCTGCAGTGAATGTGATGACCTCCTCATTAATAATGCACTATTAACTGGACTCCTGATCATGTGGATTTATATACATATATATAACAATAAGTCTTGATTTGTCATTTCAGTACATAGACTGTTTGCACTGTATGAATACTCCACATATTAAAGCATATTCTCTGTGGGGGAACGTGGGCTTTCCACAGGATGAGACAACTAGTTCACTTGTCAGTTATAAATACGACTTATTCTCAGTTGTCGTGTTGAGACCTAGAAATATTTGAACCATATGAAGTCAGATATTATGACATCATAAAAACTTTGTTACAAATGACACAACTCATTGCAAGCGTTCATGTATATATTTCACGTAACTCACATAACATAATAATATTAACGACATATTTGAACAGGTGAACGTATGAACTTCATGTATTCTACACGCACAGAAACCGTAATGCTGACTTCTGCACATTATATCAGCCGGTACCTCCACAGTTACACAGCAGTCATGAGTCTGTGTGTACATGCTGAATGACAACATAAGTGACAACACGTTCTGCTGATTGAAACACATCATTTTATATTTCATTGAACACACTTTACATGCATCCAATGGAAACACCAGCTAAGCAATACAAATGATGTTCATGGTCCAGGCATGTGTTCTGTATCTGAAGAACAAATAACAGAATCTGGTGCCAGGAATCAGTTTAACATGAGATCAAATATGAAAGAGGATGTTTTTACTTTTGTGTTGTGATGATTTTAACAAAGACACGGTGCAGAGAAAGCACATGTGAACATGATTCACTATTCCTCTTTAAAGAACGGAAGACCGTTAAGTATTCGGAGAAGATCTGCACACATTGTGTAAGTGGCACACTGAGACTGATGAACACAGAACATGTGATACAGTCGTCGTTCCACATCATCTTCTTCCTCTTCTGGGTCATGATGGATGTAACTCAGCCACGCTGTTAACATAGACCGCTTCTCCTGCTGGCTGCAGCAGAAAGAGTTTTAGTTACTGAAGATGAAACAGATGCAGCACGTCTTCTGTGTTACAGATGTGTCAGCGTCACAGGGCCTCACATTAGAGAACAGCAGACTGAACACTCAAACATTATCACCACTGAAGGATTATTCCTGTATTATTGTTGTAAATCAAACAAGGACATCTACAAATCAATCCGTGCTGATTGATTCTAAGAGTTGAATGAAGCTGTTTAAGGTGGATTCTTCCCTCTTCCTCAGACCTGCAGAGTTAAGTTACCTGATAATGAAGCAGCTCTCCTCATCTCATATCTTACCTCCTGTGGTTTGGTGGAGCATCTGACTCTTGATCTAAACCAGCTGGATGAAAAAGAAGAATGAATGAATGCTTCTTAAACATACTTTGTAATGCATTTTCTTTCAGCACGGCATCATTATGCATTCTATGATGACACATAAGGTCCAGTATCATAATCACTTATAATGACTGGTCACTCGCTGATATTTGCAAGGATAGTAGTGCATTATAATTCCCATAGTTGCAATACATTATCATTGTTTTAGACAGCATTGCACTCGCTGTTATAATCACATTATAATGCATCATTAAAAGATGATGCTGTATTACAACAATGGGGGTTATAATGCACTACGATCCTTGTAAATGTCAGTGAGGGACTATAGCAGGTCTGAAGTGTTGTACTTGACCTCATACGTCGTTGTAAAATGCTTTATCATGTGTATTATTATTGTTATCATCATCATGAATATTGATGGTGTGTTATGCATTAATGCATTACAAATGTGTTCATGATGTAGTATAGACATGGGCTTGAAAGAGTTTTTTGGGGTTATTTTGTAATGACAGTGATCTGTCTCATACAATCAACCTCATGTAAAACGAGACCAGCTGGTGTGTGTCTGCAGACGATCGTATCGTAGAAAGGTTCGTCTCACCACTCAAAGATGACCAATGTGCTGACGAGCATTACGATTCCCAGGACCTTCACTATGACTTGAGCACCAACCCGTTGATCGCCTGCAACACAACAGCGTGGTCACCTTCTGAGACGTTATGACTCTGAAACATCTCAAATCATAATTCCTGCCTTCAAATACCAACGGACGTCCAGTCGATAGCTGAACGTCCGGCTCATTTCTGCATCTACGATCATACAATCTGCCTCCATCACTGCTGCTCACTTCTAAGCCATGAATCTGTTCATCAACTCTGATCAGTGTCAGTCTGCCATCATCGATCATGAACCACACAAAGGTGTCAATGGGAGGGAGGTCCGGTTCACCCAGCTGCCAACTGACACTGGATCAGTGGGACTGATGACCACTGAGGCTCGGGAGGACTCGGCTCATACTGATGAGAAAAGATCAGCTGTCTGCCACCTGCTTTCAATCATTATAGAACAAAGACTCACATGGAACACTGAGAGTGTTTCTCTCCTGCTCAGCTTGACTTCACACTGTATTTTGCGAACGTATATGTAAAAGAATGCTGCGTCCCTGATGTTTGCAGGCGTGATGTTAGCCAACAGTAATGTGTTTACCTTCTTTATTCAGATGGATCTCTGATGATGTTTGGTTACCGAGCTCATTGGTGGCCACACAGTGATAAACTCCTCCATCAGTGACATGAAAGCTGTAAAGGTCTCCTTCAGATACAGTGACGGGTCCATCTTTGCTGATCTTGAACCAGGTGAAGCGGCTGACGGGAGGATTGGCTCTGCTGGAGCAGGTCAGGTTCACCCAGCTACATGCAGACACCGAACCTGGTGGACTGATGGACGCCGAGGTGTTCTTGGGAGCGTCTGAGGAGAACGTGACGGAGATGTGAGGTCAGAGAGCAGCATCAGAGCCTGAACGAGATCCTTAAGAGAGAAGAATCGTCATGTGCTGACAGGATCCAACAACAAACACTTACATGAAACATTGAGCGTCGTTCTCTCGTCTGATGTCTTGACATCTTTTCCTTCATTCACAGGATATCTGGCAGAACAGGTGATGATGAATCCATCATGTTTGTCTGACAGAGTGATGATCTTCTGGATTTTAGTTGTGAAGGTTCGATCTGTGTTTTGCTCTGTCATGATGTGAGGGTCTTGTTGGAGGTTCCAGGAGAGTTTAGGAGGAGAGTGTGGACAGGGAGTGGAAGCTGAGCAGCTTATAGAGACAGACGCCTTCTCCTTCAGATCACCTGAGATCTCAATCCTGGGGCTTGGAGGAGAATCTGTGGTTTCAAATCAAATACAGATTGTACACTGAAGAACACAGCAACAGGACCAGGAGTCTACTGCCATGCTAGCAGCACTCTTCTATGTTTGAGAGCAAAATATTGTACTTTTACTCCACGAACAGCGTTTGGATTGTTCCTTAATAAAAAAAGGAGAACGTGTTTGTTCGGGGCTTCTTGTCATGTTTCTGATGTTTCTGAGTTGTTAATAGAAATCACTTATTTTCTCCTTTCCTCTCCCATTAATCACCTCACGACCCCTCAGATTTATCTTGTGACCCTTGTAATGCTAATGTTTTACGGAGTATATATTTCTACTCAGTTCATTGTATTCATGCATAAGTAACTTTGTTGAACGTCACCGTGTCTCTGTTGTGCAGAAGAAGAGTTGTCCCTCTGTGTTCACAAAGAGAACTGTGTTGTATGAGGACGTTCCAGCACAGAGGCCTTTGGGCCGCTTGTTGTTCGTTGTTGCTTTCAGTCTGAGACCAACATGTTGTAACATCGGCCATCGGCCCCCACCTTTGCTCACTCTGTATAAAGAAAGCTTGTTCACTTGTTTCTAGGTTCGTCCTCACTGAGACTGAACGCATTCTGTAGTGATGATTGAACCTCCTCTGCGCAGAGAATAATACTTAAAGACCAGCTGGTATTTGGTATTATGTATTTCAGCAGTAAAAGACTCACGCAAAGCGGCTATAGGAATATTTCCCATTACACCCTCTGTAGGGGTAACATAAAATGTGAACTTACACTAATTAATGACGATTTTCTAAAGAAAAGCTGAGACTTCCCCTTTTTCTAGCGTTAAAGGTCTGCATGAGCAGGCAGCTTCATCATGCTATTGATAGTAGTGCACAAAATAAAATCACATTAATATCCATGAAGTGTAAACATTTCATTCTCTGGTTGGTCTCTGTCGCAGATATTTACATTCACATTGAAGGTTAACTGACATCACTTTTTATTCTAAAGAATATCATCACAGACTGACTGATAACAACCAAACCTCTCTTACCTCGAACTGTTATTTGAAGAGGATCACAAGACGCTGTTGACCGAAATGGCCAGTTCATAATCCTGAAGAAGTAACTGTCTGTGTATGATGGGATTAAACTGGAAAATAAAGTGGTGCAGTCTTTCTGACTCAGGTCTCCAGTTAGATTCATTGGATAGATGTTATCCTTCCTGTTACTGTTGAAAATCACATTAGCTGTATTTGAATTCTCTTTAATCCACAATCCGAAGATTGTTCTTGTGCTGTCGAATCCCTTCCCTGATTTAACACTGAAGTTACATGGGATATGCAAACAGGATCCAGTCAGTGCTTCCATCTCTTGAGGTGCAGTAATGAATACATTCAGATTCGGAACACAATCAGCCAAAGCACCTGTGAAACAGACCAATGATTAACATGTGTAAAAAAAAAAAACAACAACAACAACATGAAGAGAAATATACTTCAGCAGTAATATTTTGCATTGTGGTCTTTTTTTCCCTGAACAGTTTTTGTATTGATTCATAATTTTGGTTTTACAACAACTATGCCCACGAGGCGACCCCGGTGGTGACCACACCCGTCTGTATCTCCACATAACTGTCAGTCTCGTCTCAGGGACAGAAGAGCTGACGCAGAGAATACAGAGTGTAACATTCACATGAAGTGAAGTAAAATGATATGTGTCAAATAGTAAATGATTCAAGAGGAATATGACTGAACCAAAAGCTCACCTGAGAGAAAGAAGACACTCAGTAACATGTTGGCTGTCAGCGCTCTCACAGACCGGACTGCCATGACTCTCATCACCTGGAGTCACAAACACAACAGTGGACTTTACCGAGCGTTCAGCATGCTCTGTCCAACCACGAGTTCCTGTGTTCAGAGACCACCGCGCACAAGGCTGCCAATACGACTCAGAGTGTTGGAGAGAATAAAACCAGGAGTGGTGTCTGACCAAAGAAGCCCACATCAACAAGAGAGTGACAGATAGATCCTTCGGTTGGTGGCTTTAAAGAGAACATAATGATATTCATGACTTTCAACAGGCCAACAAACCAACTTCCCTTTTTCATCTGTTTTATTTAAAACCAAGTCGACTTCCTTTAAATTAAGAGCACAGAACTTCTTTTATCAGAGTTCTTCCCTTAACTGCTCATATCGTGTGAGTCTGTATCTTCTATTATATATCACATATATCCCAATAATTATAATAATGATGATGACATGTAACAGGCAGTGACTTGAGTCCAGTCACTGAGGATCACACTGAGCTTTGTCTCTGTTGCTCTGCATCACAGGACTGATGAAGCTCAAACCTTTATTTGTGTTGTTACAATTTCATCATTGAATAAATGACGAACCCCACTAAACATTCCATCATTCATACTTTCTGCTTCCTCTTCATCTCAAATATCTATTCAATTCTTCAAAAAGTACATTTGATAAACACCAGCAGACAAAGGTCAGGATTATTCTGTTTTATATTTAAAAAATGTCCCATCAAGCCCAGTTTCATGAATTGGAGAGTAAAACACTTTAAATATTTAGGTTTGTGGTTTGACGAAAGGATCACATGGGCTGTACATATTAATAAAGTAGAGAATTAATGTAAAAAAGTATTAAATATAATGAGGTGTTTGGTGGGAAGTGAATGGGGAGCAGATATAACTGCTATATACAGTGGATTAATTAGATTAATTAGATCTATTAGATTATGGGAGTGTGGTGTATGGATCAGCAGCAAGCACATCTCTTAAAGAACTGGATATTATTCAATATCAGGCAAAGAGAATATGCAGCGGTGCCTTTAAAACAACCCCAGCGGCTGCATTACAGGTGGAAATGGGTGAAATGCAGCTTGAACTACGAAGAACCCAGTTAGCATTGAGCTACTGGGCAAATCTACAGGGACACAGTGAAGAACATCCAACACAGGGAACGTTAGAACCCTGCTGGGAAAAGGAGAAGAAGGAGACAAGAAGCTTTGGTGGACAGCAGCACAGAAAGCAACAGAACTTAACATATAGTTAAATTAAACTTCAGTCCAACGGTCCCGTTACCAGCAACATAGATTTGGCTTAGATTTGGACACACTGGCCTAAACGGGATGTTTAAACAAATAGGTCAACATGAAACAGGAAATGTGACTATTGTGAGCAAGAGGAAACAATAGAGCATGTAATTACAATGTCAGAAATATGAGCAGGACAGAGGGCAGCTGATTGGAGACCTCGGCCCGATGAAGGTACAGTTGGATATAGTGGATATTCTGCAAAAGAACTCAAAAAGCGAGTGTTATCAAGTATTATTTCAATATCTTAGCTGTATTAATATTATTAAGAAAATATGAGCTTGTTGTTTTGCTTCTTTTTTCTTTTCCTTTTGAATTTAATGTTGTATATAAGTAGCCTACTACATCCTGATCCACACTCCAGACCAGGTGGTGGCGGTAATGCACCAATTCATTGTTTGCCAACCGCCAATAAACCTCAGACAAGAAGAAGAAGAAGAAGAAGAAGAAGAAGCCTTCCTCCATTGTGTTTTCAGTGTGTGTTCATGTCTTTACTGGTTGAGGGATCATTTCTGGGTCGTTTTCTAGTATTTTGGACCTTGGTTCTGGATTCTGCCTTTGACTCTGGTGTTTTTGTTCCATCGTCGTCCTTCATTGGACATGTTGGTCTCCTGGGACATGTTGGTGTGTCTTGTCTGTTTGTAACTCTGCTCCCCTGACTGAGCTCTTCTGAGCCTGTGGCTCAGAGTCTCCTGCAGGTGGCGCTGTTGTAGTAGAAGTCACTTTGTATTTAAATTGAACTGGTGTAATAAGATGCAGCCCGCCTATTGGCTGTTGTGCCCCGTTACAACATTTTTGCTGTATTCATGTTTTTGTCTATTTGCAGTTGATGGTCATGACATTTTATGTTACTTGATATTAGTGTATTTACAGTAAAATGTCATATTTACTACATATCTGGGTTGCAACTCAATGACCAAATTTAAAGCCCCTGAAAGCGTTGCATCAAATATGAAGAATTTCTCCATATAATATACATCTTTATGACAAAATAAGCAACAGTCATCATTTAGCTTTAATTATGAGTTTAACACTAAAACACTTCAACAACCCCGTCAATTGTCATCAAATTGTGATTCAAATGTTGCTCCTGATTGGTGGCTTCAGTTCACCTCTTCAAAAATACAGCAAGAACCAACTGAGACAATATTTTTTTCATGTGAAATGAAAAGAATTATCAAAGTTTTGTAAAATAAAGGGTATTCATAAGTCACTGCTCACACTATGAATTTGATCGACAGCACACATGGAATGTACTGCAACAGTTTTTTAAAATCTCTCAAAGAAAGCTGAGAAATGTTACAACTGCAACCTTTCATTTATTAAATTCAACTCTTCAAACAAGTGGACTGACCACACTGACCACCCGCTGTACTGTGGACTGACCACAGTACAGCGGGCAACTAAAGTGAAAAGGTTTGTCTCTTATTCATCCATAACTGAGTTACAAGTTTGTCTTTTATTTATGGATTTATTCTTGCTGACCAAAGTCTCCCACAAAAGAGCCATGTGAAGAAAAAGGAAATACACCAAAAATAATTGTTTTGGCTTGCATTATGACGCTAAAAACACACAATATTGAGATTTATTTGGCTTGCTTGTGATAGTTTGTAGCGTGCAAGATCATTTTTGCTGTTTATTGTAACTGCCAGGACTCAGAAACTGTTAATTGTGGCATTGAAACAACTACTCATGTATTAAAGTGCAAACATGAAAAACCTTCACATGCAGAAACAATGACTGAAAGTCATCTTCGGTTCAGCTGTAATAATCTAAACACAGATCCATTGATGATGAAGAAATATGACGCATGTTACGTGAACAAATCAGCCATCCATGTGTGGCAAAAAGGAGTTTAGAAATCCATCAACACCTCACGTATTGATAAAACATGTTCAAAATGTCCCACTTTAAATATGTGGCAAAGAACTGAAGGAAATATGTCCTCGTAAGAATAAAACAGAATATTTGCTGAATGAAATGTCATGTCCATGCACTCGTTTTCACTTCAACGCTTGAGCGCAGAGATCCTCTGGGCTGTCTGTGTGAAGCTCTTCACTGTCTTGGACACTTTGACCTGTGCATGCAGTGTGTCCTGCTGCTGTCCACTGTCCTGCACCGAGGCCGAGGACATTCAGGTCTCCAGTTGGAGAAGTTAACCTCTCCGTAATGGATGTCTCCTCTTTCTGTTGCTCTGGCTGGCTCTTGAACAGCTGGCTCCTCCGCTGTTAGGCTCCGTGATAAATGGACCAAACAACAAATGTTGTGAAGCACCTTCATCTATTTCGAAGTCTGCTGCAAAATGGGATCTGTGTCTGTCCGCGGTGGACTGGTCGCTGGCCTCGCTGGAGGAGTTTCTGGTGAACCTGCAGGATTTCATCTGATTTGGCACCGATGACAAACTTTAAGAATGACGACATAGAAAGTCACTCTTCTCTCCGATTGTCTCGTTCACTTATGTAGGTCATCAAGAGGCCTCTCAGTGTGGTGACGGCTGAGCCAGCGGCTTGCAGCTAACATTGCTAATGCAGCAAAAGTGCTGACAGAGGTAAGAGTGACAGGGTCAGGATGACGTCATCAGCTGCATCTGCTTCATGAGAGCAGTGGCTCACATGGGCCAATCAGCACTCACGGGTTTAGTTCTGTCCTAATCATCCAGTGTTTGTCTCTCGCAGACATTTTGAGCCCGTTTTGAACCCTTTCCGTAAGTCAGCATTAGATGCAGATTTTGCCAAAGGGAATTACCCACAATTCATTGCAATGTGACATTAAACACGGGGTAACCAGTGGAACACATCAAAGAGTACGGCTCATGTGTGTTTAGGCTGTTGTATTACATTTACTCAGAAACATTAAGGGTTAAAGATGCAACAAAATAAACACATGAGATCAGAGGATATTTATTTATTTATTCATCAAATGTTTCATTTCGTCATTGAAGCTGTTTTGACAAAGACGAGTAAATAGATGATATGAAATCACGTCTCATCTGGTGAGGAAAGAGCCGGAAGACGTTCAAATCAGGGAGTACAAAGTATAAAATAAATACACACAATTATACATCTTATTTTTTGTCATTTTCACGGTGATATGTTGCAGCAAAGTGCTGTCCTGTTCATATTTACACCATTCAAGCCCTCACAGTCTCTCACACTCAACCGCTCACCAGGTGACATCAGTGAGTCCCTGAGGGTTCAGGGTTTGAGGGTTTAGGGGGACACTGGGATTGGGCCATGCACCAACAATCACTCCACTAATGCTCTGAACAACCTGTATACAGGATTGTATATTATCACTCAATAGTTCACAGGAATCACTTTACTGGTTCCTGTGAACTCTTCAGCAACATCACGAGGTGTTACAGAAACAGAGCAGCAGGGATGGAAACATAAGGAGACACTGGTCCTCCAACCACATCCAGCAGACTGATGAGGCGGCAGGTCGTGGCTGATGGTCGCCATTTCTATCACAAGGTGTCGCTCTACACCTGCACATGCTTTTACTTTTTTCTACTCACAGGTTCTATATATGGAAAGTTATTTACATTTTGCCAGCTCGTATTGGGGGAATTTGGTGGATACAGAGAGGGAATGAGCCAAACACATTTAAGACATGCAATCTCATCTTGTTTAAGATGTCTGGCGTATCATCCGTAATTAGTTGATCTCATTGTCACTATAATAAGCATGTTTGTGACTTGAATTATCTCTGCCTCCAGCTCGGACTATTTTATTTAAAGAATAGATAATAACAGACTGAACGGTCTCACTATCTAACGTTAGCCCATCTATAATACAGGTGAGTGGACCCGAGTCGTCTCTAGTTTCTAACTAGTCTCCGTATTTACCGTAACAACTCATCGCGGTGACATTCCAGTGATCTGGGCGATGTAAGGGCGTCTTCCTGGCCCGTGACCGTGACCGTGTCCGTACCCCCCCCCCCCCCTGCTATTGGACCGGCAACGTCCCGTAAAAGGAGTCAAACTTCTCCATTGTGTGTACAACTTGTCTGTCAAAAGTGCATTTGGTGACGATGAAGGGACTGCCCAGGGTTTGAAAGCTCTGATTGGACGATGACCTCGTCACTCACAGTTTAGAGTCGGTTTCATTGGATAACAGGAAAGCCGGTCACCAGCGTCGCTCTCCGATTGGAAGGCAGCTCCCTCCGGGGAGGATCAGGATAGTCTGCGGCCAGCGGAGAGCACACTCGGGTGGGCGGATCGTAGCGGTGACAGCGAGGCTCGCGGACTCCCTACAAACTGTCAAAAAAAGAGCAGACAACTAACGGTGAGTCACGTTTAAAGACGAACATCGTGTTACTCGCGGTTTGTGCGCCGTTTGCTGTGAGCGCGAAGTAAGCGCGTGGACCGCTGGACAGTTTTCGCAGTGAAATGACGGTGATTTCGGATGAGTGATCTCACAGCACGCATCGCAGCGACGCTGGAGTGGTGGAGGGTATAACGGTGCCTTCAGGTGCTCCTCGGAAACTCTTACTTTCGAAAAGCAGCGGGCCGAACGCGCAGTAGCAATGTACTGGGCCAACCTTTATATTTCTACCCACAGGCAGTTGGTTTGCTACTCTCATGAACGCCTCGCAGCTAACACACACTCTGAGCTTTCACTCCCCCCGTCACATTTACTACGGAGGTGGGGAGGTCACGTGTGACTGAATATGGTCCTTCCGATATTCCCGACAGCACTTGAGGCAGCATGGGTGCGCACCGCGCGGTGAACTTGCACCGTCACAGCAGACAGAGGGTCGAAGTTGTGCTAAGTAGCTTGACTGTGTCCGCGTCTGATTTAGCTTTGCCCATTCACTCAGTGACTGAACACAAAGGCTGCTGGTGTCAGGCTGTTTGTTTTAGTGGTTGAGCTCCATCTACTTAACTGCGTGCAGTGACCTCCTCCACACCCCATCATTTATATGACTTTTACTGCACGGGTGAGAAGCAGTGCATTCATTTAGTCAGAGATATGTCTCCATTGTTGTGTTCTAGCTCTTATCACTGCTTATCATTGGCCGCCCACAATGCTGCTGATACACAAAGATAAGCTTCCCACTCATTCCCTCTGAACACGAGCACACATTCAAATATTACATTTACGGGTAAATATTAGATTTAGCTACAAGGACTGTGGTTGAAATGTAGATCTCAAGATTATATTCAAAATCCAATTTTAAATATTATGATTCTTATAATATACCTTTTGAAACTAAAAGTGTGACTCCCCCAAATTCAAAGTGCATTTATTACCTTTTCTCCCAGAGCTTTCAGCTGCAGGTCAAGGTATCCCAGTGTGTTTGTTCAGTTATGATGGCGTTGGGTGTTATAACTGAGCGTGGTCCGTCAAAGCTGAGGAAGAAAATGCAATGCGTCATCTTCAAGTGATGCTCAAAGTGACGACCTGTATTCCTCTGTTATTACACTAAACAAACTCTTGGTATTACTTGTAAAACTAATCTTTTGTCCGTTTCTGATACCAGCCAGCTTCATTAATCATTAACTATAACAATACAACCGTATTGTTCACACCTGCACTGGGACATGATTGGACATTTTGCCACTGAAATTGATGCTATAAAGGGGAATCACAGCAGAGAGGATTGTCTCCCTCTCTCCCTCCTTCTATCCAGATTACTCTCCAATCCTCCCCCCAGCCAGATTACTGAGTGGGAAATAAGAGGTGGAACAACTGATCCCAGGCCCTGAATTCATTATGGACCTGATCCAATCGCAGCCCTAAATTGTCCCGTTGCTTGTTGCATTGTAAGCCCGCCAAAGTGATCAGGTATTGGAGCTGGAGGGCTTATCAAACAGGGCGCAGCGGTCGGTCAGTGTCGGACCAACTTCCCCAAGAGTTGCTGAAGTGAACAGCGACAGTGTCTCTGTTAAGTTCCACAATGTGCAGAGGTGAAAGAGAGGCGTTGCATCAAACCCCACCTGGACGCTCTCCGTTTGCCAGAGAAAACTCAAGAGGCTCTTATTTTGAAGGATACATGTATCTGTTCATATAACTTAATTGTGCTGTAATGGCCGGTGTTTGTTGGTGTCGAGTGAAGTTCACATCATCAATCTCCATCGTTGATACACTTTCCAGCAGCTGGGAGTGTGATGCTGCTCCGTCTCTGCAGTGTTGTGTTCAGTGTTGTGTTCAGTGTTGTGTTCAGTGTTGTGTTCAGTGTTGTGTTCAGTGTTGTGTTCAGTGTTCTGTGTCCAGTGTCCAGTGTTCTGTGTGTTTGGAGGCAGTTGTGGACTGTTGAGACTCCTGTTAGAGGACAAACTACCTTGAAATGCATTTAACTTTTATAATGATGCCACAGCCGGACTGGTGCCACTGAGAGCAGATATTTCAGTGATGAAAATGTCTTAAAAAATAAAATAAAAGCGCAACATCTGTTTTCATAAATACATCGGCCCAACTCGTCACATTCTGCTACGGTGCTACTCAACGGTGTTTCAACGCCCAGCGGCTTCCCGCCAACATCAAATACCACTCTCAGTAGTTCTGTAGTCATGGACAGTGTTGCATTCTGGGAAACCTACAGCAAAGGCAGCTCACAAAATTGACTCTGACTGGTTTTGACATTTGCTAAAGATGAATATGTCTTTTCTCTGAAATGGCCGGCTGCGTAACAAAGTACCCAGTTTCAGGACAAATTGGAGCGATGATCCAGGAGGCACGCTTGCCGAAGTCTAATGTCAGACGTTGACCTTGAATAGTAAGCTCTGTTTAGGGAGAGGGGGAGGAGCCTGGTGGGATGGTTGGTCATTTGGTTGCCCATAGAAACCAAAAGTGAAAGAAAAGATGGCACACAACCTGTGGTAACCTGTGGTAAAGTGTGCTTCAGCAGGCCGTTATGTACGAGTCTTTAACACTGGTGTCCATGACTCCATGCGGGAGTGTCATATTTGAGCCAATCAGACGAGCTTATCGTCCATGTAGGCTCGTTGTTGTGACACCGATGCCAGGGCAACACCTGGGTTTAGGTACAGATACCAAAAAACACTGCTATCGTTAGCTTACTTACATACAAACATATCTTTCTATTTAACATAATTAGCCAAACTGATTTCGATTTTTTAGTTTTATGTCTAGACAATGTAGTCATATCAATGTGTCCAAGTCAGATTCAGATTTAATTATTAGGTATAGAAAACTGAGATTAAATGCCAGTTTCTTTACTTGATACTGATAAAGATTGTGGTGAGGATAGAAAGTACAAATGTTTGCTATCCAGGCCTTCAGTATGTCCAGTTAAGATGCTCATTGTCCATAAAAAGAACTGATTTAAAACTGCATGGGGGCGATTGGTTGTAACCTTTATAATGAGTAGGCGGGAGATCACTGGATTTAATATTATAATTATGCTCCTGCTTCATAGTGAGTCCGATGGGAAGCATGGCATTTATTGTATCATGAATAAAAGATAGTTTTCACTACAGCGGTCAGGGACAAAGCTACTGATATGATTGTACGGTGAAGGAACACATTGTTGTTATTGAAGCTGTTTCTGTGTAACCGCTGGATGATCCCGTTGCCCCTATGTGTTCCAGTCATTAGCATTGAGGGATGATCACACAGACAGATGTTTGTGTCCTGGCTTTATACTCTCTAGCTTTTGGAGGAATTATTAATGCTCTTTTTTTGTCCTTTTTGAATGGTATTCTGTTTAAATGAATAACCATGCCGTGGCCCAAAGCAGGAAGCCCAGAAGGTCGCCTCTCTTTCTGGGAAGTAGAGGAATAGAGAACTCTTATCAAAAGCTCTCAGTTCTTCAAATATGTGAGAGTCACAGAAAGAGAGGAAAAGAGTCAAAAGATCTACCTACCTTCTGTCTTTAGCTTTACTTTTCTATCTAGTTTAATGATACAAATCAGTCAGGTGATTGACTTAAAAACAGTATATAAATATATATAAAAACGAAGTGGCATGTTAGCTTTCAGGATCAGCTTTTCTATTGTAGAGCTGCTACCGGCGTGGCTTTTAGTCCTGCTTCAGGAAAGAATTGATAAATGTGTAACTTTTATGGTAGCTCCATAGCAACGGAAGGTCGACCGAACGCTTCAAGACCATTGGTCATAGATGTCAGTATTCATCGAGCTCTTTCAGCTCTGCTGCATACCATGCAATGATACACTAGTTAAAGCAGTGTACATAAGCATCATTTATTGTAATTTACATCTTCTGCAGTAAAGAAATGGAAGGACACATGAGTCACGTTCATTAAAATGTGAATAAACATACATGAAGGAAAAGGAGACATACGGAGGAAGAAATAATGGAAGGAAGGGGTGAATCAGTAGGATGGGAGGGAAGGAAGGGCCGAACCGAGTAGACGGGTTCCTAGAGTTACTCAGTTGGAAAGATCCTGAATTATTCTCAGCCAGTGGAATGTCTATTGACGGGAGCCGTGAGCCATCGACTCCCCGTCTTCCTGCTCAGACACTGAAAATGAACTGATGGATAATCTGCTGTGTTCTTCTCTCTTCGTGTCTGCTCACCATGACCGGGAGTCATAATTCATCCTGAAACATGTCAGGCAGTGCCTTTTGCAACCTTGTATGTTGGAGCTTATTTGGTAGCTGTCCGGGTCAAGGAGGAGTCGGGGTCAAAAGGAGGGGGGGGAGGGGGGAGGAAAGCCGAGCGCAGATCGGCTTTCCTCTGCAGCAGGATACTGTCTCTTCAAGAGGCAGTGGGCTTCATCCCGGCCTCTGTCTAGGAATCAGGAAGCTGCTGTGCTGCCAAACAATGCTGCTGCTGAGGGCAGTTTAGTCCGGGATGAGCACTACATTATGATCCTTGCGTAACGATGCTCCTGAGCTACTCGTTGGGTGTCCGTTGGAGCAGCACGTTAAGCTTTGTGGCCCGGATTGTGCAGCTTTGTTGGGGTATAATTGATACAAAGTAGTTTGAAGTGTCGTCTGGCCACATCTAAAGACAAAAGGGTTTGAAACTAGTGCAATGAGGCCAGATTCAGTGACTACATGTGGAACATAACGGTGCCCTCCATTGTGTTTTGGTCAGTCGTGCTGCTCTTCTTCCCGTGGGCGTCCTTCGATCTGATTTTCTTTTTGTTTTTCCGGCATCCGCCGAGGTCCCCGCCGCCGCAGCCTTAATGCACCACCCACATTCAAATAATGGGTGGAAGGCTGGATCAGGTGTGAATGCCGCCACACACCTGTGACCGAAGACGATGTGAGAGGAACGAGAAGAAGAGAGCTTGAGAGAGTTGAAACCCTGACACCTTTCTCACCACCTCCACACCTGTCCGATTGACCATCAAGAGGAAGGATCGTCGTGCTTGGGGAACTCCCCCAGCTCAACTTCTTCTGCTGGATGACCCTGCTTTGCAACAGAAGGCCGATGTCGGTCTGACTCCGGCATTCACCCCCTGCTATGTCCGTTCCCTGGTAGCATTGTATGCCTTTGCTAATTTCTCAAGGCTGAAGCATGGGTTGTTTGGTTGCCTGCCATGTAATTAGTCAGGCCACATGCACCGGACAGCTTGACCCTGGGAAAGCATGTATGGTCTGTTTCACGGTGGTCGATCCTCCACATGGCTGTAAATAGCTCCAGTACAGCCGGTAATGCTTTCCCATTAGTATCGAACCTGTTTACTGTCAAATCAATGTGGCTCTATGAACCGGTGGCTCATTACAGCACAACACTTTGAATACCTCAATGTGGCCTCGCTTGTATTTTCTCCACAGTCGTCAGAAGTGTGTGATTGATGAAGATGTATTCATGTTGTGAGGATGAGGACGAGCCAGCTTGTGGTGTAGCAAAGGGCCGCAAGTGGAACGTCAGGTCGTGGGCTTCTGACCGGTCTGAGTCTGGCTGCTCACCCTCAGAGGATTTGTTGTCTTTTAATAAGGTCCGGGCGTGTTGAGGGACGTCCCAGCCAAGTGAATCCAGGCACTTATTCTTTCTATGCTGGATGAAATGCTAAGAAGAAGAGAGATCCTTTCACCCTTGCCTCCCTTGTTTCAATCAATTATTAATCAATGATTCTACAGTCAATATGTTAGCCATTATTGTGGACAAATGCAGAGCTCTGATTGCTAGGAGCATGCAAAGCCATCTGGGGCTGCATCTAATGATTCTTTCTTTCCAATAATCAATTCATGGTTTAGTGTCTGTCCATTATGATCTCCCAGAGGTGGCGATAGTGGCTGACACAGCACAGCTACCACAGCTTCCTCTGTTTGGCTCTCCGTTCTTCCAAAGGTCAATTCTGTTGAGGCAGCTTTCCGCTGGTTAGAGGAGCACACCTGTGTGTCAGAGTTGAACTAGACGAAGCACATTCTCGTCCCCATTGGGCAGCGGAGCCACAGATCATGGTGATTCCATTGGAACAGACTGGCCACACAACATGACCCCTGACCCCTGACCATCTTATCAACTGATTGCATGTCTGAATTCCCATTTAAACACACCCTCTGGGACTCTATTCTTCTTCTCTCAGGTATTAACATGTTTTACCTCAACAGTCATTTGTCAGGGTGAAAAGTTAGCAACATGTTGAAGCAACCGTCACCACTGCAGACGCTCCAACATGAGGAGTCGAGTCATTTTTCAAATGACTTTAGTAAATCAGATTCAACTGTGTGACACATTGCTACAGACTTTGCACAACGCCGTGTGTCTGAAGAGTGCGTGTGGACTCTTTCAACCCAACAGCCAGTGACATGATTTCACAGTGCCGTGTTTCCTGGGCAGCCAAACACACACACACAGACGCACTGCGTAATATGTGTGTGTGTGTGTGTGTGTGTGGGGATGGAGATGGAGGGGCGGAGTGCGACATTGCGTGACAACGGCGGATTGAGTGAATGAAATGATGGAGGGATGGAGAGCGGAGGGGAAGAATGGGATGGTACAGAGTGAGCCGCTCGCTGTAATCCTCACTACAGCAGCAGCTGGACCAATGTGTCGGCAAGCAGGCTTTACTGCTGCTGGGTTTATACAGAGGGCGAGGAGGCCCACCGAGCACAGATGGATGGGGGGGTAGACAGGGGGGGGGGAGAGGCAATATCACCACTTTTGTATTTAGTGGATATTTTCTCCAGGTGTGGTTTCAGGGCTTCCTTTAGATTTCGTTTTGAAACGTATTCTTGGTTTTGGTTGAATGAGCCTCATATTCAACTCCACATAACACACCAGCATCAGGTGTTTAGTTCGGGGTGATCACGGGGATGGTGTAGCCCCAATGCCAGATTCAAAGAATCAGCCAGAGAGGCTGGTCTCGTGTGTCAACGAAGCCTCCAAACATGAGGAGGAGGACAGCCATATGAAAGTAAGCCGTGGGTACACTTGTCTTTTCAATGTATCTTTTGTGATCTGATGCACCAGATGGTTCGTTCAGTGTCAGCAGATGTGTGTCCACACTTGACACCTCAGTGCGTCCTGCCTGATCAGATAGGGATCAGATATATTTTATGGTTGAAGGAGCGGCTGTAAAACGGTGGATAAAAACCTTTCATTCCCTATAAATCCTTCACAATAAAAGCCCCTCTTACTTGTGCTGCTCACTCTTCCTCCCTGCAGTATTAGTAGTCTTGTTTTATTGAAGTATAGCCGCTAACGAAGCGCCGCTAACTCGGGGATATACACATTTTCCTATACAATAGATTAACATTGTTTATTATTTTATTTTTTATTTTTTTTGTAATATTATAGGAAGTATGACTGAAGTTGTAATTTTTGAGGAATGGAACAGAACTCAAATATCTGTGTGCAAATAGTTAGGAATGTGAGGAATTTAAACGATAGTGTGGTTTCAGCAGACCAAGTTGCAATGTGTACACACACACACACACAAGCGAATACCCGGAGACATGTCCTAGCCCTGGATGAGTGTGTGTCCACTACCTGTCTGTCCACTACCTGTGTGTGACAGTGTTTGTTTTGGGATTAGAGTTTGACCTCTGTGTGTGTGTGTGTGTGTGTGTGTGTGTGTGTGTGTGTGTGTGTGTGTGTGTGTGTGTGTGTGTGTGTGTGTGTGTGTGTGTGTGTGTGTGTGTGTGTGTGTCTCTCCGTCTGTGCTGCTTTGCATTCCATTGCGATGCGTTCAGCCTCACTCTGCAACAATAGGCCATAGAAATACTGTGTGTGTGTAGGCGAAACCACGGGGACATACAGGGGATTCATTCAGCCACTGCTGCTGCATGTCCTTTCCAAAGGGAGGGGGAGGACATCTCTGTCGGTCCGTCTCGCTGCTCCCTAACTTGCACACTAATGGGATGCAGCAAGTGTTGGATCATACTAGCTCGACCTGAGAGCCAGAAATCCGCTCTGTCACACACACATGGTTAAACACTAGCCCTTTCACTCAACCTCAAACAGGCCCTCTGTGAGTTCCATCAAGGCACTGTATGGATGTGAGAGCAGCAGCACACACACACACACACACACACACACACACACACACACACACACACACACACACACACACACGCAGGGCGCATATTAATGTTACCTAAAGTGCAGCTCTGTGAATTGAGTCAAAATCAGCAGGGCACTGACTCATCCACACACACACATGCATACATGTGCAACTACTACACGACAGAACTTAAACTCTGAAGTGTTATTGTCTGGAGACATGTTACTAAATATACTTCCTGAAAGTCATTTGAAGAATTGAAAGCATTGGCCACGTTTGTCTCGTCCTAAATGGTCTTGAAAACAGGAAGTGACACCACAGCATCGAGCAGAGCAACCATTGCCCGACGTTGTCGGTTGCTCCGCCATATACTCGTGTTTGCTAAGTAGAGCTTGAAAGCCTCATAATGCAACACAATGCAACCTCCGTTAACGTCAGCTGTTAGCTCCGTTATTTAGCCAAGCAGGACTGTGCCCACCGGCTGCTAACAGCTAACAGCTAGCTTTTAACCACAGGTGTGTGTGTGTGGTACTAGTTTGCATATGTGCAGCACCGATCATGCAGGGTGTAGGGATCGGGTAGGAAGTGACACGTGTTGTTTTTGTTTCTGTGGAGCGTAAATGAACGGATACATGATTTGATACGTGATGTGGAATCTGTGTGCATAGACTCCTGGACTTGCCGATACCCGGTCCAGCATTTTAGGCTGTATGGGAGGGATTTCTGATACTCGTCAGAACAACTCTAGGAGTTAATACAATGTGAATAAAACGGCAGTAAAGGGTTATCTGCTGTGTTTATTTCATGAGCACAGTGTGAAATGTGCCATGAGGTGAGCTAGCTATCCAGCACGCAAACTCATGGGGAGAGGTGACCCCGTCTTTGTAATTGTTCTTATCTGTTCTCTGGCTCATCTATTGTTGTTGTTTTTTCCTCTCATCCCTCACTCTCCTTTGTTCCTGTGCGTCCTCACCCACGCCTGTCTCCTTTCCCCTAGCAGCCTCCTTCCACTCCTCCTTAACACCATCGATTTCCTCCCGTCTCCTCTACCCGCCAGCCAGCTAGTTGACCGATTTTGGAAGATGTTGTGATTTCACATCGCCGCTGATTAGAAAAGCAGAGCTCTGTGTACACTTCTTTCTCTCTCACACACACATACGCACACACACACATGCACACGCACGCACACATGCACGCACACACACGCACGCGCACACACATGGTTACAGTGGCAGCAAACATTGTGAGTACTTCTGAGAGTTACATGGGAAAGGCTGACGCAGCCTCTGCATTATTAATCTGCATACGGCAGACTATTCATTATGTACTATATGTGGGATGTCATGCATAACCGTTATGCTGTTACATAATGATCTTACACACACACACACACACACACACACACACATGCATGCACTCCTTCTGTTGAAAAGACCTAAAACTGCCTCAGAATGGCCTGTCAGCAGTTTTTATACAACTATTCATGACATGTACGTACAAATTATTATGACACATAACAGCACACATTCATGAGCATATGTTAAAGTCGCGTACAGCCAGTGAATGAGCACACACACACTTCCAGGACAGCGGGTGCTCTTACGTCATCAGACTATTTCGGTCTCAGTCACATCAGTCTCATCTGACGCTGTCGCATCCGGAGGAGACGATTGATGGCAACGTGGAAATGAAGGCTTTCATTCGTCAAATTCTGAACTCCTAATGAGCACATTACTCTGCGGTCGATGTCGGTGTCTCTCATGTCTGAGAGAGACCACAGTGTTGCAACGTCGGCGACTAATCTAAACTCTGCATTGGGACAGTTTGCATCTTTGCATCTTAGATGTGACTCACACATCTAAAGATTCATACTCCTCTCATATCTTGCTCCTATCTGCACTGATACTGACTTTATAAATGGATCAGGTATTGGGCAGACATGACCAAACACATTCTTTAATAACTGTCAGAATGAAAGTGTAACAACAATTTTACAAAGTTAAAGAAACCAGTATAAACGACTCCTGTGTAGTAACACATGATCCCAACAGAGTGCTCCAGAGAAACGAGTCATCACTTCTTCACTTCTGGTTCCCTCATCTCGAAGTCGATGTTTTAAAATATATCGGTAAATAACCCTCTCTTGAATTTTGACGGTTCTAACAAGTGGCTAACTGAGACTGCAGAGGTTGTCCGGGACGTTAAGCTTCATCTTTAACTCAGGGGTGGTGTCGGGAAGTCTTCCGAAAACGTGTACGTGTTATGCTTGTTTTCCACAGAGCCTTTTCTTTGCAATCGCCCCACTAGCATGATGTCAATGCCATGCTAACCTCCGGGTTGGCCTATACAATACGTCAGTGAGGAATACTGAATTCAGTGTAGTGTTTCCCTACTGGACTTTTAGACCCTTTTAGACAAGAATTGTTATACATTTAACTTTTCTTTTCTCACGGTACTTTACAATTTCTTCCTGGCAAGAAAGTCATCGGCAAATATGTTTCATCATAGTTTTCTCTGATAAAATGAACACTGCCGGACTACCGGATCATCGGCCCCGGGGCTAAAGTCAGGACGAGTTTCTTGTATTTATAGTGCAAGTAAAGAACCCACAACAGAGACGTTCATAGCGCTGCAACGGCTACATATTCAGCATTCACGTGTGCTGGAGAACACATTGATAGGTTCATGCACACACGGACACACATGCGCTCCCACACACAGTGTCACTGTGCACTCACTCACCCACCCACCTGTACTCCCTGTATTCTATAACAAACCAGAGGCCTGTGGGGCGGTCCCTCCCTCTGAAACATCTCATCGCTCCCAGTCTAAGTAGCCTGATGGTGAATTTACCACCAGCTTCTTATATAAACGTGTGTGTGTGTGTGTGTGTGTGTTTAAGAGCATGAGACAGTTGGGTTCCACATATCCCCATGTTGGTCAGTAATTGAGGGGTCAAACTGTGTAATGAGAGAAGCGTGTGTGCTACTTTTGTTTTGTCAGATGTGCAGCGATGTACAGCGATCTGTGTGTGTGTGTGTGTGTGTGTGTGTCAGGACACTGATACACGTTCATATCAGCAGCAAACATTCCATGAATAACAGTGCGAGCAGCTCCACATGTTCCTCCGGCAGGTTCTGCAGCTCTCTGTGGTGCTGTGACACCGCTGAGGTGTGATCTGTGTGAGAGGGTGATTAAATCTAAGTACTGCAGTTTTCTTTTGTTACTTCTTTCTCTAATTTGTAATTGATTAGTTTATGTTGTTGCTGTAGTTACACCTGTGTGTGTGTGTGTGTGTGTGTGTGTGTGTGTGTGTGTGTTTGCATCAGGGTTCATTGACAAAGCGCTGTGATTGTGTGTGGCTTGGTGAAGTAGCCCGAATGGCCCGTCAGGAATGTCAGCGATAGCATCTCCGTGAGATTAGTACGATGGCAGCTGGACTGTGGGACACACACACACACACACACACACACACACACACACACACACACACACACACACACACACACACACACACACACACACACACACACACACACACACACACACAGAGGGAAATAAACAATATTATCATTATAAGAGATTTATTGGCTGACATCATCAGTCAGATAATTGCCTCCAGTATGTGATTATATTTCCTTCTGCTGCGTTTCTCCAGAAGGGATTAATATGATGGAAGATGAGTTCTCATCAGACTTCAGCAGAACCATGTTTAAAATGAGTCTAGATTTGAAATGCAGTGCTCTGTTAAACAATTAAAAACTAATCTCAGCTTTGTAAATTCAAGTTGAAACCAAACTTGAATAGTGTTTAATCAATATGGAGATGCTTGCCCACCCAAAATGAAACAAATACATTTGTGTGTGCGGACTATCAGCTGCTCTGTGTTCCTCAACAAAGCATGACATCGCTAGCTAGCTTTCTAAGTCAGTTCGTCAGCCTAACGTTACTCATGACGGCTCGGCAGAGCAGCAACGTCTCCTCCTCTGTAATAAAAGCTTGTTGTTCAAACTACAGGAGCAATATGAAGATGAAACTACACTGGTTCTAAAGTTTGGAGCAACGTGACTTAAAGTTAAACTTCAATTCAGTTGAATAATTCCTCCAGTGTACACAAGGTGTGGTCAGGAGTGTTTTAATGATGTGACAGCTCACCCTGACAGGATGGAGGATGGCCCTGTGATTTACAGGGTGTGAACAGGGATCAGATCACCTCGGCTCTCGCCCCACCCCGCTGCTGCTTTCATGTAAACTAAGTGAGGGGGGGTGTGTGTGTGCGTGTGTGTGTGTGTGTGTGTGTGTGTGTGTGTGCGCGTGTTGGCACTGTTCCTAGAAGTCTCTCTGCCTCTTCTCGTCTCACACAGACAGCAGCACTGCGGTGCCTTTGAAGTCGATCCCTCAGGTGTGGGTATTGATCTACAGCGTGAGCTGTGATTGGAGCATGTTTCCCCGTGACCGCTCACGGAGCGGATTGTCTACTCTGCTGTTGGGTTCTAGCTGCAAACATTACGGGTCAATGCGTTTGGTCAACTCTCGTTTCCTGGGATTGGTTGTTGTCTGTTCTCACGCTCGTGGCTCTGCCGGGTTGCAGAGCAGCATTTCTGCTCTTGTTCGTTTACATTTCTTTGTGGCCTGTAGCTGGTTATCCACGTTGAATCAACCTCTGGATGGAATAAAGTGGACGCTTCCACTCGTCCAGACTAAAACACAATCCCCAACTCTACCCGCTGTCCTGCTAGCTCAGCTAGTTGTAGTTTAGGACTGCAGCTAATAATTATTTTAGTGTCGACAAATCTGCAGATTATTTACTCAATTAACCGATTCATCGTTTTATCTGGAAAATGTCACAATACGTTGAAACCGCCTGTTCTGACGTGGTCTTGTTCTGTATGACCAACAGTCCCAAAGAAGTGTGGTTTACTATCACGTACGAGTAAGAAGAACGTCTCACGCTCACAAGCTGAGTCAGCAAATATTTGCTTGAAAGAAATGACACAATTGTTTAAGCATCCAAAACGTTTCGGGTCAACTTTCCTGTGAGTCGATCGATCTACTAATTGCAGCTCCACTCTAGTTGTTGCCGCTTTGCACATTTACATTTTTCTGCCCAGAGTCTCTCACTTCATTGTGAACTAAACTCACTCTCAGTAACGTCTGATTGATTCAGTTCCACGGTGTCACAGTGGAAGCCCTCTGCCTCACACAGCTCATAGTCCGATACGACCGTCTCTCTGTCAGAGCCATAGGATCACAGCCACATCGGCCCTTTCTCTTTCTTTTTAATATACAGCGTCAGCTACAAATTGATAGATGAATACATGAATACTAGTCGTGTGAGTTGCTGGTTTAACAGCAGTTGAGTTGAATTACATTCTTCAAGTTGCAGGTTTGAGTCAAGGCAGCTGTTGTGATCGAAACCGCTGATTCACCCGCTAATCATTAGACCAGTTGGTTCACCAGATGAATGTGTTATCATCCTTCTTTTACAAGGTGATAAGGAGCCGGAACATTTATGTTTCAAACGCAGCGATAACATCTCTTCTCTCATTCAGTATTGTAATATGATTCCAGACACTTCAGGGTTTTCCTTCCTCTGAAAGATATCCAGAAGATCCAGTGTAAATACTTTTAATGAGATTAGAATCAGGGCGCTGCTCCATCCAACTGTGAGAGGCAACAGTTTGTAATTGAATCCATCTGTGTGTGTGTGTGTGTGTGTGTGTGTGTGTGTGTGTGTGTGTGTGTGTGTGTGTGTGAGAGACTGAGTGCTGGCTAAAAGTCCCTCGTCAGCTGTCTCTGTAGATCAGCTGGAACAAAAAACAGAAGTGTGCCTTCAGAAAACAACAGGAAGTGGTCTCAAACACACACACACACACAATTTTGTACAAATAGCACGTATACGTACAATATACCGTCTTCCACATTCACATTTAAAGACAGATCCTGGGTCTGTAGAAGCACAGAAGTGGACAGGGAACTAAAGCTGCATGATTGAGGAATAAGAGAAGCATTGAAGCAGCGGTACGAGTCAGCTCTCATTCAGTCCTACACACACACACACCCACACACACACACACACACTGGTATGGTAACGGAGTAAGCTGAGTAGTTGGAGGAAGTGTCCCACCTCTCTTAGAAAGTGACATCAGAGGCCTCTCAACACTTTGTTTTTCCAGACCATGTTGAGGCTTTCAACTTAAATACACACTGCACACTGCACACTACACACTGCACACTGCACACTACACACTGCACACTACACACTGCACACTGCACACTACACACTGCACACTGCACACTACACACTGCACACTGCACACTACACACTGCACACTGCACACTACACACTGCACACTACACACTGCACACTACACACTGCACACTGCACACTGCACACTACACACTGCACACTGCACACTACACACTGCACACTGCACACTACACACTGCACACTACACACTGCACACTGCACACTACACACTGCACACTACACACTGCACACTACACACTACACACTACACACTGCACACTACACACTGCACACTACACACTGCACACTGCACACTGCACACTACACACTACACACTGCACACTACACACTGCACACTACACACTGCACACTACACACTGCACACTGCACACTACACACTACACACTGCACACTACACACTGCACACTGCACACTACACACTGCACACTACACACTGCACACTGCACACTACACACTGCACACTACACACTGCACACCTGAGCCACTACCTCTTTCTGTCCCCGTGGAGTGGTTTGTATAGCTTTATTTCATACATCCCATTGTGAGCAGTGATACGGACAAGCCCACTGAAGCTCTCCACGTGGTGTTTATTTCTCAGTTTTCAAAAGAGATAAATGATTTCTTCTTTCATTTCTTAGAACTTTCTAAATGATTTGCAATGGGTGCATGTGAGATTGTGTCGGGTCAGTCTGTGCCGTCTGAAGCGGGCCGATGTAATGAGTTCTGTAGTTTATGGCTGTGTATTCAGTCAGCACGTAGCCGTCACTTCCTGGTTCAGTTGTGAGCTCCGTGCTCGCTCCAGGTGTGCACACAGATCGTTCTTCTGTCAATGTGTCCTCCGATGAAGAGCTTTGGATGAACCCGTGAAACGGTTGGCTTGTTAAATGGGAAGTGATTTATTTCAGCAGCATAAGAGCATGACTCGGTATGACGTTGACCGTGCAGCTCTTCAGGGAAGTGGTCTCACACACTTTTCTCTGACTGTTTTAGCTTCACCAGCAAAGAGGCATTTGTCCCTTCACTCTTCATGTCTCAGATGATGATAGTTGGCTGGAACAGTTGTGGCCGGAGTGCCTTGCTCGGAGGCACAGTTTAGAGCACGCTAGATATCAACAGCAGCCGCTCTGGATCTGGTAGCGGTGTGAGTCCTGGCCAGCCTCATGAGCATCGGGTCAGAGCAGTCGTGGAGAGTGTTTGCTGAGAAGCGATGAAGGCTTAATGATTTCTGAATCGTAAAACATCTTATCGTTTCGACCCCGATTGTTCTGCAAGTTGAGTTCAGATCCAGGTCATGCTGATTTAAATAAACACTTTCTGTTCGGGGAGGATCGTCACCGCTGAAGTGTCCTTGAGCAACGGGCTCCAAGGCTCCTCCTGCCCCCCCGACCCTAACGGGGGCTTATCAGGCACAGCATCACATTGTGTCGTCGTATGTTAAAGGGGCACGAGGAGTGATTTTGGGGATTAGGTCTGGAGTGTTACGTCATGCACCGCCCTGACAGCCGCTATAGGAGCCCAGTTGGTGTCCTGCACGGTGGAGCTTATGGAAGATTTATTGAAGTTTTTTATTGAAGTTTTGCACAAATTACAGACGCGTCTCCTCCCCTTGTTTCCCTCACCTCCTCCTCCCTCCTCCTCCCACCTTCACATCCTCCAAACCGTTAGTAAGTTATTCACTTGTTTCAGACTGACAGGGCCGGTAGCACACAGACGGGCAGAAAGGCAGATATTAATAATAATAATATATCTTTAGGTTGCCACAGTGATAGAAGGCGAAGAGAAAAGACAAATGATGATTCTCCACCGTGAGGCCCTTTGAGGAGGTAACAGTCATTGCAGTGCAGACGTTATCTTTATAGGTTTTCTGCTTTGGAAGAAGGGAAATGATTTGCTTATTAATGTAGCCCCGTAAAACAACAGTTCATTTTGTGAGTTGGCAAGTTTAAAAAACACATTATTTTAACTCTCACACATTAGTATCAGTGGAGGCCTCAGACATCCAGCTGTAGTGGAAACACCCCATATTTATTAAAATACTAAAATACAAAATGCATCAGTCTTTAGTCTGTTCCTGAAAGGGCTAACAGAGAGGCCTAAGAGGACTAATCCACACACAGCATTCACACACCCTCGCACTCAACACAATGGAAAGCGCTTCTTGCATGGATTTCCTTCCTTTGTTGAATCCAGATTGTTTCCGAGTGGCCACACCAAACCAGAACGTCTGTGACGGGTCTCTACTGGGTTTGAACCAGATGGGCTGGTGGACTGGGCGGCACGGATCAGCCGGCTGACTCTGCAGCTGGCACAGTGTGCACTAAACACACACAGAGGATGTGTGGTGAAATGTGGAAAGTGGGGCAGTGCTTGTGAGCAGCATGGCTTTGTGGTGGGAGTCTTCCTGACACACCCTGGTCTCTGCACCGGGGCTCCTTCAGCCTGCTGATGCACTGGCAGTGAGGCAGACGCCCACGTACAGTTTATTTATGTTCCTGCCTCAGAAACCACCTATTGCTCACTCCATGTAGCGTCAGCAAGACTTTGTCTGTCTGTCCATGTGACTGATGGATGAATGAATGGTTGTGTTTTTGATAGGATGATATAAATAAAGGCTGCATTGATCTACAGCTGACACGATTTGAATATTTAACGAGGAGGGTACTCCTAGAGGCCACCCTCCTGCTGAGTTTCCTGATAACCGGGTCAGTAGTTTTTCTGCTGACAAACTGACTAACAAACATAAATATTGAAGTAAATATTGGCTTCATGCCTTCGTTACTGACTTTGCCTTGATGTACGGAGGGCAAAAGTAGTGTTTCATGTTTGTTTATGTCTCTTTAACAGTCTCTAATACTCCTGCTAATCCGTATCCTCCACTCAGGAACTGCAGTTACTAAATAATAAGATGGGGTGCTGCTGTCGCCGGCACGCTGATCATAAACAAGCTGAACAATGTTTTCACTCAACTTGTAAATTTCCAGAAGTTATCGACAGGAAAAAGCTCGCTAAACAAACGCATTTTTTCTGCTGTAATGGCCGAGCGTTTTTTACTGGAGCGCCCTGAACTGAATTGAAAAATATGAATCTCACAGCGGATAGGCGCACAGCATCATCAGTGGGTTTTTCTCTCATTGTGGTGGCTTTTTTGCCGGAAACACGACATGACAGCTGATCTGATCAGGAGACAAATGAGTGTGGATGAATGGTTATTTGCGAGTAATAACAATACTGGTAATAGGTTATTTTCTTTCATTTGTGACGGGTGCTGTTAGTTATTGGGTACCTTACAGTTGATGGTTTGTGTCAAGCTAACGTTAGTTCCACTCATTAGGGTCGTTGCCAAGCAACAATGGGGAGGAACAAAGACAAAGAACTGCAAACCGCTCTCTCAGTTTATCCCAGGTAAGACGTCCTGCTTCCATTTGACATTGATACTGTGACGGCGACGCGGTGCAACAGGACCCGACACCGCTGTATCAGGTGATCGTCTCAGTGAGGTCCAGGTGGTAAGACCAGGCTCGAGGTGCTTCAAGTTCACTCCAGAGGTGTTGGACGGGGTTCAGGTCAGGTCTCTGTGCAGGCCAGTCAAGTCCTTTCACACCAGAGACCATTTTGGCCCCTGTGCATGAGGTCATTGTCATGTTGAACCAGAGAAATGGGCCTTCCCCAAGGTAAACTAATAAAAAGCCATCCATAGAGCGTAGTGCACCTGTGCCTGTTCTCCTGCAGTGATGAGCAGACGCTCCAGCAGAGGGGGCCGTGGAGTCATGTTTGACTGTGAGGAAGCTGATCTCAGACAGAAAGAGAGGGACGCTTCACACGGGCAGAGATGTAAAGATGAAAGAAGCGAAACGACGGAGAGATGAGAGGGATAAACACGGTGAGCAGAGGGAGGCCGGCCGCTGCTGGCGCCCACGATAATCTGGAATTATAGTTGGAAGATGACACGCCATGACTCATGAAAGTCCCCTGGTGGCTGTTGGTCAGCTGAACTCCCGTGTGTGTGTGTGTGTGTGTGTGTGTGTGTGTGTGTGTGTGTGTGTGTGTGTGTGTGTGTGTGTGTGTGTGTGTGTGTGTGTGTGTGTCCGGATTGTGCTTCAGTGTTGCACCAAGTCATGCATGTCTTTCACACAGCACACTCCCAGATGGAACTGCGCCGCCTTGTGGTAGGACGTGGTATTACATTACAACACCAGGGAGGTCAGAGGTCAGACATTCTGTGTGTGTGTGTGGGATTTAGCAGGATGGATGTCCTGCCACCATGTAGGTCCTGCATTAGTTTGGTTCACATCAGATTTCCCCGTGATCGAGGAGAGCAAATGGATGTAGTCGTTTAGTTCATCGTGCTCGTCAGATTTAAGACTGTGATGCAATCGGCTGAAACAGTTGTTTACTCTGTTGTCGGGTTTAGGGTCAGATAGATGTTGCCTTCTCACTTCCTTTCACCACTTCTCTCCAGCTCCCTCTCTCTCTCTCACTCACTTTTCCTCCACGTCTTTCATCTCCACTCCTCCCTTTCAGCGGCGGGGTCCGCCTCCTCCTCTCCCTTTCTAATCTCAAGATGTGTTCTAGGTTCCATACTTCAGTTGCATTTTTGTAATGTTGTGATTGATCATATAGTTTGGACTAGTGTTTAAGGTTTTCCCGTGATTTTAAAATGATTGCTTCTCAGGACTATATCTATCTGTTTTCTATTATTATACGTTCATATTCATTGTCTCCAATAACGTCCACCAGGTCGTGTGTGTGTGTGTGTGTGTGTGTGCATGTCCACGGCTAACCTGCATCCCACCGGACCCATCAGCCTAATATGTTTGGTACACATTTATGCCTGTATGCTCCGTCACCTCGCGTAGTTGAGGTGATTCACACGTTTTGTAAAACCTGTTTCATTGACTCTTTTTTACCGTCGTTCACTGCTGCGGTAGGGGCCACATGTGATCTACAACCTCTTCAGTAGCATCAGCTCGGCTAAGAACAAGCCTTACCCGGCCTGTGGCCACATTCTGCCCTCAAAAGCTGACATCCCTCCAAGTCTGGTCTCATTTTGAAGAGGGCTGTCAGGAAGCCTGGAGGGAAAATGAAGTGAAATGAAGTCTTCTTTGTTGAGGAAGGGGAGAGGGAGACACACCAGGTTGCACTTTTCTGTAAACATTACATGTTAATAGTTGATAAAAGCACATTTTTAATCATACAGAATCATTTCATCCTCGTACCATCTTACTCTGTGGGAGTGGTTCTATTGGAGTTCACGGCCATGTGTAGAGGCCTGACTTGTGGTGGTGAAGGATTCTACTGATTGGGGACGGTTGTTTTGGGGGGTTTGAGGGACAGGAGCTTTGTTGTTGGACATTTCGTGTGTTTAGCGTGATAACAGGCTCACTGTCCTCTCCGTCTCTTCTTGTGTGCAGCCATGGCGGAGTTAGACCTGAGTCTGAGCGACGCGCTGACGGACGGCGCTCCCCAGCCGGGCCCGGAGAGCCTGGTGGAGAGGGACTTCGTGGCCCAGCTGGAGGCGGAGGCCTTCGACGACCAGGTCGGGGAGACGGTGGGGAAGACGGCCTACGTGCCCCTGCTGGACAATGACGACACCAGGGCAGGTGAGACCGATACGGTGGAGCCCGGCGGAGCATGGGATGGGGTTCAGTGGGAGTGTTGATTGTCACCCAAGTTTAAATTCATTATTTGATTTGAAATCGAGCTGATAATTAAACCTGAGATCATCCCCGTTCATCCCGCCCTGAACCACATCACGTCCGCCTCTTTATCCGATCCCGTGCTGCCCTGAACGGGATGAGAATCTGTGTAATGTAACACGAGCCGCAGCTGCACCTCAGTGACTGATGGCATCGGGCGCTGCCGGACACGCTGGCTGCCGTTTCCGATCTGCCGGGGTGCCGTTCAGCCACTGGGAAGATAGCAGCCCGAAGATCAGCAGCGTAGCGGGCCGCTGCTGTGACTCTGAGCAGTTACTGTCCAAATGTCCCACCTGCTGCTCCACTGACGATGGTTTAGCACTAAAGTATGACGGTAAACCACCCCGATGCTGCTGCCCAAGGTCCTTCATGTGAACTACAGTGTGTCCTACACAGTTAAAGAGTAGCTAACGGGCCTGGATGTCACTGTGTCTTCAGCTACATGTAATAATAATAATAATAATGTATTTTATTTATAACGCACTTTTCATTTAAAAAAAAATCTCAGAGTGCCACAGAGCCAGTACATAGTAAAAAGCATAGTTAAAACATACCGTAGTTAAAAAAAGATATAAATAAATAAACTATAATAAAATAAAATAAAAACCAGTGAATGAACAGAGACACAAAATAAATAACTGACAGTGATTTAGGTCAGAAAGGCTTTCCTGAATAAAAAGGTTTTTAGGCCGGTCTTAAAAGAGACCAGGGTCTGTGTTGCCCTTAGGTGGTCAGGGAGACTGTTCCATAGGCGTGGAGCTGCCGAGCCAAAGGCCCGGTCGCCCATGGTGCGGAGCTTGGTGCTGGGGACCCAGAGGAGCGAGCTGTTTGATGATCTGAGGGTGCGAGTGGAGATTTGGGGAGTGATGAGGTCTTGTAGGTAGGGTGGTGCATGTCCATTTATGCATTTATGCATTTATGCATTCATCCGGAATGAGACAGGGAGCCAGTGTAGGGAGTGCAGAATGGGTGTTATGTGCTCATGCTTCCGGACTCTCATCAGGATCCTGGCAGCGCTGTTTTGGATGTATTGCAGCTTCTGGATGTTCTTGGCAGTGATCCCAGTGAGTAGTGAGTTGCAGTAGTCCAGTCTTGAGGATATAAAGGCGTGGACGAGCTTCTCTGCATCTGACAGGGTTAAAGTGGGGCGGAGTTTGGAGATGTTTTTGAGATGATAAAACGAGGTTTTGCACAGGTGTTTTATATGGTCATTAAAGGACAGGTGTGGGTCAAACACCATGTTCAATCTTTACATTTAGAGAATGTGCATTAGAACTGTAATGGTTCCATCACTTCACTCCATACCCACCCTGTGGATGGAAGCTGTGTCAACCCAGCTGGATTGTAGCGTTAGCATTTTGTTCATGTCGTATTTTAAGAGTTGGGTGTCTGAATGCTGACAGCGTTATCGTAACAACATAGATGGACTAACCTATCAGAGCTAAATCACTGCATCAGAGGCGTTCATGATTCCAACCGTCCGTGAACTCTGGCTTGATTCTATTCAGGATGTCGGCTCCTCTTCTTCTTCTCTGTGTTCAACCGGGAGCTGGTGTGACTGTCAGGAGACCCTTCATGCCAAAGCAGAACATACTGGAGCGGGCGGGGCAGAGCGAGGGGGACTGTCCACTCGTGAACCCATCGCAGAGAGCTCTGCTCTCCTGCACTGATTCAACAATAAACAGCCACAGACTGCGGCGCGTGAACACCTCAAAAGAACGTCTGAAAGAACTTTTGATATGCAAACGTGTGTGAGAGTAGATGGATAATATTATATTATATATATTATTGTGCACAGTTGGTTCATTTGCCATGAAGCAACAAAGAGCAACACACAGACAGTACATAGGAACCTGTGTAAGCAGATAGACGGATCAAATACATAGCTGTGAATAGTAGTGTGATATAGTGAATATCGAGATAAAGGAAGTGACAGTTAACCGGGGCTTTGGTCAGACGGTCAGACTGCGTGTGGGCACTCGTCGGTGACAGCGGGACGTGGGCGGTGTTGCCGGTGTTGCCGGTGATCCGGTGTGGCATGCCGTGTGCATTTGGACAAACGCAGACATGCTGACGCACAGAGTGACAAAACTGCAGGCGAGGCGGCCGGCAAGTTATTGTCCTCTGTCAGCAGGAGAGCGAGACGGAGGAAGACTTGTTTTTGTTTTTTTCTACCAGAGGGGTGTGTGTGTGTGTGTGTGTGTGTGTAACATAAATATAGTGCAGTGATTCAGCAGTCAGCTGTCACACAGCCTCTTTCAGCGTCCTGTACTGACACCAGTGAGTATGTGCTGCCCTCTGTTTGACCACAACAGGCCTGTTTGCTGCTCACTGGCTCGTCCAGAGGCAGACGACTCCCGTCTACAGCGAGGTGCCCTTTCAGGGACCAGGCTCAGTCTGCCATACTTCCGCTGAACAAAGCCGACACCATGCACGTTGATTTCCCCTGTCTCGCCCAGCCATGAGCACCCGGATGGATAGTAATGTGTCTGCTTGTTTTGTGTGTGTGTGTGTGTGTGTGTGCTGTGCAGACACGGGTGCGACGTTGGAGAATGGAGAGCAGGAAGCTCATGGGGTGCAAAAGCCTGGTAAGACACATCCCACAATGCCCCTCTGCCGTCGGTTAAGGCCGCCTGGGCATCCTCATCCACCAATCACTGTTGGTCTCTGCTTGTCTTTCGACCTTCTTTACTTCCTCCTTGTCCTTCACCTCAGTTCGATCCTGTGTGTGTGCGTGTGCGTGTGTGTGTGTGTGCGTGTCCGTGCGCTACATCTTGGAAGTCAGCTCATCACACTTTAATATTTCAATAGTCTATCCCCCCCCATCTCTCAGCTTTACCATGAAGGCTCACTTGTAGTCGTCATGCAGCCGTTCCTTGTCACAGTGCAGAGCTGCTGTGCATGAATCAGTGTGTGACGTCTCCTCCACTGACGACACGCAGTCCCACTTCAGCCTTCCTTTATATGGCCTCTGTGTATTCCTGCCATCTCTGTGTAACAGGAACCTCTGTGCAGACAGAAGCTATTACTATACCACCACATTCATGACCGGACCTCTGTGGGTGAAACCTTTAGGTGCAGTGGGAAGAGCCCAGACCAGACCTGTGAGAGGTCACACCAATCAGCTGTGTCCGTAAAACAAACCATGCACATCCACTACTGCAGACTTGTGGGTTGGGTTCTCAGACCCGACTCATGCAAAAAAACAAGATAGCGACGTTCAAAATGCCAAACTCCAGACTTCAAACCAATGGGTGACGTCACGACTCCGTCCACTTCTTATAAACAGTCTGAGGGTAGGTGGTGCAGTAACCTCAGCCCGATATGCCAGCCAGCCTGGTCCGTCATTCTACTTACAAACAATCACTTAACACAACTATTATCTGCTCAGGAACTAAAGTGGCGCTGGGTGTTTTCTTCTGCTGGTGGACACCAGGGCACAAACCTGCCATCTTTCATGCACCGTGTGTTTCTTCCACTGACTGGAAGCCCGGGTGGGGTGGATGTGTGGTGACAGTGGGAGGAGTGATCAGCATGTAAATCCAGACGTCTGTGTGTTGGCACGTTCCCCGCTTCAGCTGTCCGGCTGCTTGCATGGCATTTGCAGCTCGTAAGCACGGTTACGGAGCTCGTAAGCACGGTTACGGAGCTCGTAAGCACGGTTACGGAGCTCTGCGCGTGCATGTGTGTGCATCTGGTGTTGGAGGGACCCTCTGTTTCTAAGGTTCTGTTTCCACTCAGATTTTAACAGAAGGGTGCAGAGGTGAGGGGTGATAGAAGTGTTTTTAGCGGGCCCACTTTAGCCGGCAGAGCATCCGGCCTCGTCGGGGTGCGCTGGATTCATTCATCACCGTGGCTCCAGCAGACCCCGGGGAGAGGACGCAGGCTGTATAAGTAGTAACTGGGTCAGAGAATTGAGAGCGAATGCAGATGTGTGTGTGTGTGGGGACGCTGCACGCTGCTCCTCCGATGCATGACGCTTCTGCACGCCACGTATAGTGCACAGTAACGAAGGTCTTCTCAGATACTTGACCAATAGAGACGATAACCACAGATGTGGCTCATACCTTTCAGAATAAGAGAACTGTGGTGTTTCTCATGTTGGTCGAGTATCTGACTTTTGTTTGATGAGTTGATGTTATGACAGCTTTACTAACCTGCTTTCTTCCTTTTCTCCCTCATCCCTTCCTCTTATTCTATTTTATTTATATTCATGCTCATTTATGCCTCTTTTATTCTTTCGTTGGTTACTTTTTCTTTATTTTTTCCCTTTTTTTTACTGCACTTCCATCTTCTTTCCATTTTTTCTCTTCTCTCCTCCTTTTCCCAATCCCCACGCTTCAGAGGACTAGACCCCGCCTCCATCGCCATGCCGACCGTCAATCAGCTGTACTTCCCCTTCTGTGCACCTCTCCCCTCACCCCTGTGCGACACACACACACACACACACACACACACACACACACACACACACACGGCCCTTTCATCCAGTATGAAGGAGAACGTGTGAGGATGCGGATGAGATACCACATTACTTTACTCATGATGGATCTCACACACACACACACACACTTCACCATACGTGCACACTGGGCCGTGCAGCTCCTCCACATAATGTGTTGGAACTCTGTGATTCACTGCGCTGGCCACACCGCTGGGCTCTGACACACAAACAGTTTTTGGACAAACACAGGAGTCAAATTCAAAGTGTTTTTTTTTTCTTTGCTTGTTTCCACCGTTTCTCTCTGATCAATTATTATTTCCAAATCGTGTGCACGTGTCCAATATTTACTAAAATACATAAACATTTATGTCGGCTTTATCAAGAACCGTGCACATCCGTAGCCCCTCAAGTCTGTCTCACTACCACACTGAAGCAGACAGTAGGTTCATAAGTTCATGTCCTCTCTCTCAAACACACACACACACACACACGCACACGCACGCACACACGCACACACACACACACCAGCCAGCAGTCAGCCCCCTCGTCCTCCTGTCTGAAAGCTTTCAAACTGAGTCGCCGCCGCTGCGAGCCTGATCCGCCAACACCCAGCGACCGGCACACATCTGCATGCAAAGAAAAAGAAAAACCCGACTCTCATTTCAACCCACCCGAGGACTATTTGTATTTTTGTCAATTTTGCCCTCTTTGACGATCACCTCCCTTCGCAGCGGTAAAACCTGCACTCTTCATCCGCTTTGCACAGTCAAATAGATGGAGAAGTAAATGCTAAAGGCAGACCTTCAATAGACAATCATCAGTGTGACCATGTAGAGAATGTCCCTGTGATCTCTTCATTCCACTGTGATGTCTGTCTTTAGTTCTTACCTCACTCACTCTGATTATTTAGTATTCATGTTAATATTATTTACCTCCGTGTTTGCTCTTACTGTTAACAACATGTGTCCGTTGTAGATTGTCGCTGTGTAGTGAATTGAGTCCGTCCAATTTGAGTTTACTGGAAATTACTTTAGGATTTATGGTTAAGGTGACAGGGTCCCGTTAGCTACAAGCTAGTGCAACAAAGCCCAGAAGTAGTAGCTGTGGCTTTTTAACAGGCGTCATTCCCAAAATGTGCATATCATCAGATCATATTGGTATTCTGGCATCCTTCTCCCTTCATGTTTGGAACTACTTCCTACCATAGAAATAGTCTAATTGTGCTAATAAACCGATATTTAACACACTCACCTGGATGTTGGCTTTCTCTTTCTTCTTCTAACCAGCCTGAACTAAACCTCTTCTCTCATGTTGCTGCTTCCTCTTCCGGTCCCTCGCAGCCTTTTATATAACGTGTACTATTATTTCCTTCTGCAGATATATTAACATCAGACTCTTAGTCCTCCTGGCTGTAACCTTTGGAGGCGGTGGATTCTTCTACGATGTAAAGCTGAGAGATTAGTGTGCCGCAGGGAACCATCCCTCTCTTGCTTCTGAGAGATGTGCCTCTTTGGTTACAAAACCGATTTATTTATTACTCTTTGCTTTCTTTCTTTCTTTCTTTTTTGGAAAGAGAGAAACCAGTATTTCTTTTCGCCCTCATGCTGCGGCTTAAAAACGAAATACACAGAAAAAGGAAATGAAAGAGAATTGTGGCGTCTCTGAAGATGTTTGTCAGCCATCAGTATTTCATAGCTTCTCTTCTAGAAGCAATGGCTGACTGAAGTCAGGCTCCTAACATGAGAGGAGATCCATCATTAACAGCTCAACTGAAGAACAACAATGTGAATCAGCTTTATTATCCAAGTAAGCCAGTCATTAGACTGTTTCATTCATTGCCCTCATTGTACTTCCACAGAACCAGCAACAGCTCAGACCACAAAGCTGAACATCACGGGGCTGTGATGTGCACAAGCATGTGACAATAGGTGTTTGTGTAAAAAGCACCAATGAGCAACATCTAAAGTAAGATAAGTGAGTCTATAAACAGACCCAGGACCCGCAGTGATGGAACGGGACCTGAACCGGGACCCGATTGAACGTATAAGCTGTAGATCCAAACCGTGTCCGTGTGGCGTACACTTTGTCATCTGTAGACGTCTGAGACGCCCAACATTTGTGAGCGTGCTGACTGTCGGACTGCTCTAGAACAGTGAAGTGGGCACTGTGTATGCACTGTATTTACCTTTCCTTGGTCGTATTATAAATGAGTATGTATGTATGCATGTCTGCATACATACATACATCTCCAGCTGTAGTATGTAGAGAGGAGGCTGTCTACTGTATTGTGATTCGCAACTTTTATCCTACAAGTGAATGTTTTTGTTTACTTGACTTACTTTTACTTTTCTAAGTACTTGAATGAATTCCTCTCATGATGCGACGTCGTTTCTTTCTGCTATGCAGCTTCCCTGTGAACAATATGATGACAAAGTGAATATATCTCATCCTTCCATCTGTACTGGAGGATGCTCTGAGGAGCAGTGGTACTTTGAGCTTAATGCTAACATGCTGGTAGCAGGTTTGATGTTTTCCATCTTCGCCACCCTTAGTTTAGCATGTTAGCATGCTGAACTAGCTGTTCCCCCTACATCACCCTTAAAGAGGGCGAGTGAAGGAAGACTCGCAAGGAGGGAGAATGAGACGGAGGCTTGGGGTGTGGTGTACATCATGCATAGACTCACACACTCCAGCACCTGATGTGATGAACTCCGGTAGCACGCTTCATATATTATTAATCTACCGTATTAAGGTGTTACACCAGAGGCTCAATTGGACCAGCATGCCGTTGGTCCGCATCGCTGTCGCGGTAACCACAGCGAAGCAGGCGGGCGTGTGTGCTGTGAAGTGGTGGAATGAGTGTTGTTAATGAAGGGGTGCATGCGTAGGGGCGGCGCTGTCCATAGTGCTGAAACGGAGCGGAGGACACTGGTCACGATTTCTTAGCCCGCTTGCTTTTCCTGGTTGTAAATAGATCTTCAGGTTCTAATTCCATTTCATTTCTATTCTAACTGCACTGCCACCAGCTAGTGCTTTAGTAGTTAACTCCTCAATCAGACACCAGCAGACACCTCCACGCTCTCATCGCCCTCTGGACATTCACTGCTCAGCATGAAAAACAACCTCATGACCTATGACCTTTATTTTATTGTGAGTGTTGTGAAACGCACAGCTGGACATCGTTGATAATCACCACACGTGATACTTGCATAAACATCATCTCATCCTTATGTGTGTATGTTAGAATTAGGACCAAGTCGACTGAAAGCTTCCACACTTGTGTCCGCCTGTGCAAAGTCAAACTCGGCCCCGAGCCTGCTGTCACGTCTCCTTCTTTTATATTTGACTTTATATAACTCCCAACTCTTAGCTGAGCACACCGCCATCTTTGTATAGTTTGATAAACTCACACTGTCATCCGGTTTTACCCGAAGAAGTGATTTGGTAGAAAGTACTGGCTAAATCTCCTTTTATATATTCACGATGCAACTTTAATCCTCGAGCCGGGGAGACGAAAAAATCAAATAAACCTAATTCCTCCCTCGCTGATGACAGAAAGTGCTTCATCCGTGTGTGTGAGCTTATCTCACACGTGAAGGTGTGTGTGTGTGACGGTGAATGTGTATGTCTTTGTACAGCGTGTGTGTGTGTGTGTTTGACTGACTGAGTGAGCGCCTCCCTCTCTACTCCCATGTCAGAGTACAGTGTGTGGATATCGAGGCCTCAGGCCTTTGAGCTTTAAACAATGAAAGCTCTGGATGGGAAGCATCAACGTGGGCAGCTAGCAGTCCTCACTCTCTCTCCGCCACACTTTGAAGTGTGCACTTGTTCACTTCATCTGTTGATTTGAGTTGTACTGACTGCATACAATTCCCCCCCCCCCCCCCCCCCCCCCCGCTCCACTCAGTGGACTGAATTGTGATCCGTGACAGTGAGCGGTGCTAGAAAGCGTGACGTTCTGGAAATGCAAATACGAGCGAGAACAGAAATACAGAGGAGGGTAGTCAGAAAATCCTTCGCCGTAGCTCAACTGCTTAATCCCGCTGATGGAAACAAAAACAACGCTGACGTGAGGAAGGTCAGGAGGAAGTTAGGGTGGGATTAGAGTAGCCACAGAGGGATTGCCTCGTGTTGTTTTCCTCCTTTCCCAGACAGACGAGCGGAGTTGTTCTCAGGCTAGGACGAGGAGGTGTGGAGTACAATGACATAATAGGCTTGGATTCAAAGAAAGAGATGGAGGGAGAAGAAGGGATTCACAGGCTGTGTGCGCTTGTTATCGATACCTGCAGGGCCTATCAGCCACCCGCCTCTCACAGAAACATGAACACACACACACACTCACACACACGCCACAGAGGCGCTGTCACATCCAATGCACCTTTCTTCTCCACCGCCTGTCAATGCACATCACCCTCACGCTGGGTTGTCCCGTCACGGCGTCGGCCTCTTGACTGGTCTCTGTTTACAGCAGCACAGTTAATGGACACGTCTGTAATGGTGGAGAAGCTTTGAATGAAGAGCTGGACGTCACGGGTCTGAAGGTAGTGTTGATCTGGCTCTACGACTGGCCGATATGGGTGACAAATAATATCTCCATCATTTTAGGCTGTGCCGCAAACTATACAATATATAGTTTATCGATATTATCATATTTTCTCTAAAACAACATGACTGTTTGATGAAACCCTGTGATCGTATGATCGTACCAGTGTGATCACTCTAAACTTATCTGAACACTGATTGGTCAGATTGCCATTTGGAAATGTATTCTTATTAAGTTAATTATTCACACAATTTAATTCATTCATTTTTTACTAAAGTACAGCTTGCAGCTGGGTTTATTTTATTTTTTTATTATTCATTGTATTTATTATTCATTTTTTTAATATTCATTTATTTACAGACTGACTGACTAAGTTATTGAATAACTGAATGTAAAAATCACATTTGCGGGAGAATCACTTTTATTTTGAAATCAGCTCTGCATGCGTTTACCGTAATAACAGTATAAACACGCAAGGGGCCAGATCGTATCCCATAATGCATTGGGCTAGATATACTGGAGAATATTTTTTGTTTTGTTTATTTTCCTAATAGATGCGAGTCATAAATACATAACCCCATGTCTCAGCAGGCTAACGGGAGGTCATTGATTCTGATAGCAGCCAGGCTAAATACTTCAGCTGTCTGCGCCTTGTGCATTGTCCACATCGGTGCTCTTTTAACACCACCACAGCGCCAGCGTTCCCTCTCCAGGCAGCACCGAGAGAGAATGATGCGGGTTCTGGTGTTTGGCTGATGTGGGTTGTATCGTACGTGTGCATCGAGTCCATATGTGTTTCAGCAGGATTTGTAGTTTAATGTTGGCTGGGTTGCTGGATTACATCAAACCAGGCCAAGCTTTGATCGTCTATAATAACAGATCAGATCCCTGTGGACGGAACCACTGCAGCAAGTCTCTTTATGTCCCTGAGGCTGAACGCTCCTGCAATGCCAGAAAACAAGGGGACACCCCGACACTCTTAAACTGCTGTATGACTGTCACTAGACATGCAGTAGATTATAACGTGTTGAGAGGACAGCTGTAGGTAAAGGTGGACAGTTGGGGGACGTCTGACTGATTCAAAGTATATAATGAATGTCCTGTCAGGGCTGAATCAACAGGACACTCGTCCTCACCAGAGAGTGGCTCTGTCCTGTCGGTGAACCGTCATCGTGCGCCCGTGGTCCTGCAGCAGCCCTGAGCCAGCTCGCAGTGTCCATCCCAGCTCAGACAGGGGTCAGCTGGAGGACAGCCTCATCCCAGATCAGACAGTTTTGGTGAAGCGAACCATAGGGCGCCATGCGCTGGACAACAGCCAGGTTTGGTGTTAAGCTTGCGTGACAGTAAGCTGTTCTGATGATCAAAGTTGATTTGGAAGTTTGTTCCTTAAGCTCACTCTACGGTGTAGTCATGTGTAATATCAATGAACAAGCAGTTATGCCCTGGCTTCTTACAGATCCAGATGGAGCCGTGGCCTTGTTCCCACACGACGCCCACCTAATTACAGAGCCACTACCGAGCTTAGTACCGAAAGTGATGACACTGCACAGACATGGATGTAAACTGACAGTCCAAACGGTTGGAGGAGGCACACGACCACGAGGGCCTGTAGAGGCCCTGACCCAGCCAGCGTGGTTCATCTATCCCATTTCGGAAAGAGGGGAGTGGGCCAGAAGAGCCCACGAAAGTCGGGTCATGTGGAGGACAGAGACGAGCCCACAGGCTAGTCAGCCATGTGAGAGAACAGAATGGAGTCAGCCACACGACACAATGATAGCATTCCGCTGAGTCAGAGCTTGCTATTGAAAGACAAACTGCAGTCCAGTTTGAGATCAGTATAAAAAACAGAAAAAACAATGGAATCTAGTTATTGAACTACAATAAACTACATGTTACCAATGTTAGAGACAATACATCGAGGCTCCACATGCTATTGTGCAGAATTCATTGTTTTTTTACGGGATGTGGTTTGAGCCAAGATTTTAAATGAGACAAGAAGTAGAAAAAAGTGCTTTTGATAAAATATCACAATTTAAAACTTTGCTTTGGTTGCTTTCTCTGAAGGAAGCGCTCTCCCGTGATGTGTTCCATCTTTGCGACGGCTTTTACGGCTTCTGGTTGTGGTAAACGGTGTAGTTTTGGCGATTGTTGAAGTAAAACATGCTTTTCAATCCCGCCCGCAGGTTTTGGGGTTCAGAGGGTTAACTGACTGAAAAATCACATTTAATAGAGACGACCGGCTAAAAACAAACCAGCAAATTCCATCAATCCAAGAATTTTCGTTCTGCTCCATAAATAGACATAGAAACGCCTTAAACATGCGTTGGCGTATCGATAGTTGCTCATTAGACCTGTGATGAGGAACACGGCACCGCCATTGTGCCAGAGCATCGTTACGCACAGCTGTGGCTCTTTGTTGCTCCCGTACCTTGAATCAATCAGGTGTTTCTGCAAACCGTCATCGCGGTAAAACCTCACTCATCGTTGTTATTATGACATCAGAGCGATGATCAATGACTCCGTCATGTTGAAACCGACTTGAACACAATGCTTCAGGATCAAATTAAACAGGGAGATCACAGCTCAAATGTAAATAAAGTCAATACAATTGTGAAAAGAATATTCATAAATGTGGCTTTGATTGACATTTTACAGAACTCCGTATAGCCTGCAAAACATAATGACACAATCTGAACTTGTTACCAGTCTCTTCAGCTGTATTCAATCTCTTCCTCACGGATGTTTTTTGTATGAACACATGGTTCATACATCTGACCCCAGGTCAGAGTGAAAGCATGTGCTGCAGGCTAAATGTAGAATGAATGAACCTGAAACAACACTTAGCTTGATTAGCCCTCCCTCAGGTACACACAGGTCTGTGTACACAATCTGATAACATGGCGATGATTTTATACCCAAACCGATCAATTTAGTCTTCTGCAGCTTCGCTTGTGAACATGCCACAGGAGTAGAGAGTGTGCTACAGCCAGAGCCAGAGTCGTATTTCAGATAGTGGGAATGTCATAGTGACACTGACCCCTGCACCACCTCCTCTACTGATCCTCAATCAGCTGCCTGTCCTCACAGCGACCCTCACTGCGCCTCAGTGCCACTTCCACAACCTGTCCAGGCATGAGGAGGCCAGACTGTGTGTGTGTGTGTGTTCATGTGTTCATTCTGTGCTATATTTATCCTTTTTATTCCGTCAGGTCAGCCAATAGTCCACCAAGCATGGGGTCTGACGCTCGCTCTCTCTGTCTGTCTGTCTGTCTGTCTGTCTGTCTGTCTGTCTCTGTCTCATCCCTGATTACGAGTGTGTTTGTATGTGTTACTGTGTGCTTGCATGTTTGTGTATTTTTTTGTCCATATTAGTGCAGCTGCAGCAGAATAGTCGTGTGTGTGTGTGTGTGTGTGTGTGTGTCCTACGATGCCTCTGTGACGATAAAGTTCATCCGTCAAACTGATAGCTGCTCCAGTCTGCCCCCCCCCCCCCCCCAGCAGCAGCTCTTACATAATGTGGACGTTTAGTTTTCACACTAAACACCAGACGAGATATTTAAGTCATAGATGCAGAAGTCACACTAGACGAGACGAGATGAGTCAAAAGTGAACTGCAAGTCAATGAGCCCAGCTGTGGCGACATGCTCTATGTCCACAGAGCCCTGAAGCTCCGCCCCCAGAGTACTGTGTGCTTGTTTATTCAAAGTTTATTTATATTGAATGTGTCTAAATTGCAATAAATTTGACAAAGCACTCCGCAGGGTCCCCAGCGACACACCAACCTGATGTGAAGCAGATCAGATGAGAGGTGGTCCTGACGAGCCTCCTGGTGGGCGTGGACTCACAGGAGGTGGTCCAGAAAACACTCATTTGGTGCCTCACAGTCTTCCTCGCTCTTTGAAGCTGAGCAGATCTCCACTGGTACATTAAACATGGCGCAGTGTGTGGAGAATAACACGGCGTGAAATGTCCCCTGGTGGACTGAACTGAACCCCTAAAGTCTGTCTGAGCTACAAGAAGGCCTGAGGTACAATAGCATTTACTGAGCCAAAAAACAAAGGCTTCAGCCCCAAATGTCCCCGTTTCCGTTGTTTCACTGCAGACAGAAACTAAATGGAACATTCTTTTTTATATCCTGTCTGATTGAGATGGTGACGGCAAGCTCCTGTATATATGAGAAAAAGATAAACGTGTACTTAAAGGATCATTCTGGTTTATGACGTGGGTCTTACTGTTGTTGAGGTAGTTTCCATCAGTTAGAATAGTATTGCACCTTTAAAGTCATTGCTGATGGTTACACATGGTTAGACAGGTGATACAAACGGAGCGTTCAGACCGAGGGTGACGCAGATATATTCAGACAGACAGTGTGGGAAAAATAGTGTGTTCATTGAACATAAAAGCATGTAAACATGTTCTTGTAGAAATCCAAAATGCAAGTATGAAGCCCAAGAGGAGCGTCACATGTCTCCTTTAAAGCCTGTACTGCTGTCTGCCTGCTCTGTCGGACTGTAGCGATGTTACTGTGCTCCCAGACCGCGAGTACAGTGTTTTAATTATGATGAATAATAAAAACTTGTGAATTTTTCCTGTTAAAGTACTGTACTGTATCAGCATCTCTCTAGTTTTTTTCTACTCGGCCTGCTAATATGTAATATGTCTGGTAATTCTGCCCAAGAGATGATTTCTTTGAGTGACGGCTAACTTGTGTAACCTCCCTCCCCCAATTCTGAAACACCCTCTGGCCTCAGATGTAGATACGACTGTGATCTCCCCAAGTCAGCCAGAGAGGTGTTAGTTTTCTACTAGTGCCCCTAAATGCCCTTTCAGAGCTGCTCAGTCTGATTTCAGCACCTTGGACAGCGGCACAGCGCGGGGGATGGGACATCCGCCCGTTTCCATGCAAAAATTTTAGCTTCCGCAGAAAACGCTCGGTACGTTTGTGCTCGCCCGTCTCAACCGCCGTCGCCCCGTTCGAAGTCGTCTCCACCCGTCTCCTGTTATCCTGTTGTACACAGAGAGAGACACAAAGACAAATGTGAGGGCATAAGGACGCTGGTGTGTTTTTTGATACAATCGATGACCCTGCCGACGGAGTGTTTCCTGGGTTCCCAGACAGACAGACAGACGCACCCCACCGCGCCGCCCCCCCCCCCCCCCCCCCCGTGTGTCTGATCTGTGGAAGCGTTGGTGACTTTGGGTGGCGTCCTGTCTGTTCGCCTCACTGTCACCCTCTGTGAGCGCTGCTGGGAGAGGAGAGGGTTGCCGTCGGTGCCTCCCCGCTCTCCCTCCCTGTTACTATCCATCTTTCCTTTCTGTCCTTTTCCATCTCTTGTCTTATTGAGAGTGCGAATCCTTTCTTCTTTTCCCTACACGCTCTGTTTTCCTATTCCCCTTCCTTCAAATTTTATACCTTTCTACTCCCAAACTGCCGCATCAAATCTGCAGTCCGGTCAGGACCGACAGGGAGGGGGGGGGGCAGGCCGAGAGTTGAAGGGTGACTACTTCGGAGGGGGGAGAGAGAGAGAGAGAGAGAGAGCGACAGATAGGGAGTGGGGCTGAGGTCGAGGAGTGCGAGGGGAGGCGCTAGCCGGCGGGGCCTGAACCAGACAGACAGGGAAACGTCACACCACAACCCAGACTCCCCAACTGTGATCGTGTGTGTGTGTGTGTGTGTGTGTGTGGGGGGTTCACAGTGTTAGTAGCTCAGAGCCAGCTGAGGCTGCAGTGGAGAGAGACAGAGGCACTGAGCAGCACATAGAAAACACCATCAAATGTTGAGTTGTGTGGGACTGTGATATCTGGATTTTGGGAGGAAATCTGTCAGGTGAGATGAGCGTATGTTTACTAAATGCCTACGTGAGAGTCATTTTTTTTTAGAGCGCACGTGGATTCGTGTTCAGCGGAGCGCCATTCCAGTAGCCCGGTGTCATTAAAGCCACAGTTTGTACGGCGGACGCGTCATCCGACTGGTTGTTCTGATGATCCGTGTTGTCACTGCAGGTTGTAAGCTGCCCGCGGGGGGACAGGTGTCAGCGTTACGCCCAGAGCCGCAGGGAGAGGTGCGACCACGCCCACTCGACCAGCAGCAGGCCTCGGCTGCAGACTTCTTATCAGGTACCAAGGTCACGGTCACCAGGCCAGAGACACTGCCCAGTGGGACGGATTCAGAATGCTTCAAGAGAGCTGTGGCTTCCATGATAGCACAGCATGGAGGTGTCGCTCATGATGTTTTGATGTCTCAACAGGACATTTTAAGTTGTTATTTATAAACTAGGAAGTGTATTAGTAGTCTGAATAACTGGTTAATAATATCCGGTGATTGTGAACTCATGGGTTTCATTACAGAGAACTTTAACATGACTATCTAAACTAATATACAGTAACCAACAGATGGTGGACTCAAGTCTACTCTCAAGGGTCCATCTCTATATCTATATAGATGTATACATGCCAAATGTTATGATTAGTGTTTTTGAGTGCTAAAGTAATGATATGCAGTGATGGACATTAATAATGCGTGGGTCTGACATCAACACCTTTCCTCCCCTTGCTTCCTCCCTCCTTGTTGTCTATCTCCACCTCGCCCGCCCTAAATTATTCATGCGCTCATGCACCTCCTACTCTATCTTCTCCTCCCTTATTTTTCCTCCTTTGTTTACTCCATCCATCTTTACTTCTTTCTCATTTCTCTCCCTGACCTTCCCCCCCCCCCACACACTTGTCGACTTTTCCCTCCTCCCTCCTGCCCTTCCCCTCCTTGTTGATCTCCTCCCTCCTGTCCTTCCCCTCCTTGTTGATCTCCTCCCTCCTGTCCTTCCCCTCCTTGTTGATCTCCTCCCTCCTGTCCTTCCCCTCCTTATTGATCTCCTCCCTCCTGTCCTTCCCCTCCTTGTTGATCTCCTCCTTCCTGTCCTTCCCCTCCTTGTTGATCTCCTCCCTCCTGTCCTTCCCCTCCTTGTTGATCTCCTCCCTCCTGCCCTTCCCCTCCTTGTTGATCTCCTCCCTCTTGCCAGCCTCCATGGCGGGTTATTTGGATCCAGTGGGCTCTCAGACCAGCCCTGCCCACATGATGGATACTGGCCGGACGGGAGCTTTTCCAGGTAGACTGACGCACTGCAATGCTGCACTAGAACCAATGCTAACACGATGCTATGATAACAGCAGTGCTAATAATGGGCGCTTCATAAACCTCAGTTCAAAATGTCATTTGAATCTTTTACAATAGTCACACATGAACCATTTTAAAACAAAGTATTTCAAACCATTCTTTATCAACACTGAAACAAAGTAAAGGCACTAGCTCGTTATCTCTGCATGCTTCATGCGTTCTACTTGTTAACTCAAACACTGATCGCTGTCTGGGTTTAGCTTGAGTAGTGCAAATCTACTATGTGCGTATGTTAACGTAGGCTGATAGTCTACAGTCTGCCATTAGCACGTACCCTGAACACAACAGCTCCCAAACCCTGGAGGAGCACACTATTACGTCCAATGAGCACAGCTCAAAACCCTAGTGGAAAGAATACGAGAGCTAACCGGTGATAACGCAGTCAAAGAACGTCTGAACGGACCTGCAGTGAGCAGCTGCAGCAACCTCCAAACAGCAGCGTCACACAGTCAGCTGATCCCAGCGCTGTAGTTTTCCATATTTTCGTTTTTTATGAATTATTCTCTAGATTTGATAAAAGCTATGTTAGGAAAAGGGGTTGATATTTTTTAAATAAACTGTTTCCCCTTCAATCATGGAGGATCGTTAAAACAAACATCACGGTATTTCACCAGCCAAATGCTCCTCACATCGCCTCTCATTAAAGCTGTCGCTCTCCAGACCAGTTGTTTGTCTGGAGACACACACACACACACACACACACACACACACACACACACACACACACACACACAGTATGAGGCTGAGCTATGCTCAGATGAGCTGGGTATGCCAGCCTCGGCTCTTTCTCACTGTTGCCCTAATGAGACCTGTCGTCTCAGAATTACTGCTTCCGGCTTGTACTCTGACTCTCTCTCACACAAACACACACACACGTTCCTATCATAGCACACGTACGTTGACTCTTCTATGATATACAAAATAACCCAATTTCCATGAATTTAGCTTTCACCTCGCAGCCTCACGCAGTCTTGACTCATCTCACGTGTTTTGAGACAACACACACATATTCCTGATCTCACTCAGCATGTCTCACACATGCTGTCCATGCTGAGGCCACATATACAGAGCAGACAGACTGCTCCCGGGAGCCGGATGTGTTGTTGCTGCTGCATCTCTGTCATACAGCCCCGTCTCCTAAAGATGACGTTCCCGTATTGTCTATTACGTTTCCAGGGAACTAATTGGGTGAGCGTGGCGCACTGGGTTAAGAGGTCGTCTGGCAACTGGAAGGTCAACGGTTCGATCCCCAACTGGGACGTGTCGCGTGTCGAAGTGTACCTGAGCAATACACTGAACCCCTAACAGCTCCCCGGGCGCCTGTCATAGGCAGCCCACTGCTCCCTATATACAGGGATGGGTCAAATGCAGAGACACATTTCCCCCTTAAAGAGATCAATATAGTATAACAAATAAAAAAATATAATAAAAAATATTCTCCCGCAGGGGGGAGGATGGACTTTCACCCAGGAGACCTATGCTGATGTGAAACATGCTTTTGTTTCAGAAACGTTCAACATATCTTGGTTTGCAGACATGTGCCAACGTTTTATTCTGCCGACTGTTTCATCTCATACCTTGACCTCTTTGGCTTTCTTTAGAGCAGTGGTTCTCAACTGGTCTGGCTGCGGGACCCACCATCACCCCTTAATGACAAGCCGGGACCCACTACCCAAATTATATTTATATATTATATTATATTATATATATATTAAATTATATTTAAAATGTGGGTATATCTATATTCAAGAAGTCTAGTAGTAGTAACGTCTCTGTGTAGCAAAGAACTGTCAAATCAAATAAAGAAAGTACTCAATTATATTTTAACAAATATTAATCTCATTTTTCAAATTTAACTGGATGGATTATAAATAATACATAGAAATACATGAATACATGTGTTTCTCATTTCAAGTAAAATAACGGCTGGATTAAAAAATAAATTACGTAACGAAATTCAATTTATAAAACTTATTTTCACTGAATTGCCCTGCAGCTTTAAACTCATTCAGGGTGAAGTGATAAAACCACAATATTGTATTTTTCTCATCTTCTAAAAAGAGAAATTAGTGTTTGAAGAATTCACCTCTATGAGTCTGTCCAGTCAGAGTCTAATGACTCTGGTCTCTCTGGACATTTCTCTCTTTTGGAGATCGTCCTATGATTTGACTTTCACATCTCTCACCTCAACAGTCCTGCTCTGCTCTCTGTGTCCTCGTCTCTCCCCGTGTGTCACGGTGTTTGTACATCTCACTCAAGTCAGGAAACTTGTCAGAATACTCATATATATATTCACGTGATGTGATTCACAACGCATTGGTCGGTGTTTTTCCTGCACCGCTGAACAAGTCCCGTAAATGCTGTAATAATTCCGCTGCATAAAAAAAATGCCCTTCAAAATAAAATCACAACTTTTTTTTTTTTTTTTTTTTTTTTGTCAGGCAAAGGCCTGAAAAAACCCACTGAAAACGGGTCCGCGACCCAAAAGTGGGAGTTGAGAATCCAGTTGAGAATCACTGCTTTAGAGTGTTCGTCGACTAAGACTTTATTTGGTGGAGGACAGCCCTAGTGTACTGTGCTGTATTTTGTGTTCATGGTGAGATGAATTATCAGTGCTACTACAGCTGCTCACTGTGCAAGAGAATCCCCAACTCTGACCCTATACATCTGTGTGTCTGCCTGTGATTGTCAGCTTTGGTCAACGTGGAGGTGGGGGCTACACCCCTCTCGGCAGAGAAGATTCAGAGTACAGCGGAACCCCATCACGCCGCACCCGCAGTGGGTTCAGAAGCCCCCAAAGAGCACAGCCCCATGCTGCCTGAACCCCAGCCTCCTCGCAGCCCTCTGGACCTGTCATCAGGTAAGAAACACCTGTTGTGTTGTAATGTTGTAACCATTGATGTGTCCTGTGCTGCATCGTCTCCTTCGCTCCATAGAGGGGTGCCGTACACAGAGCAGCTGGTTCTCTTTGCTTTTCTATAACCTCGCACGCACACACATACACACACACACACACGCACACATGCGCACACACACACACGCACACACCCTGTCTCCGATGTGTGTTAGTCATACAGCTCAAGGTCATCTAATGCTGACGTGTAGGGTCTGCATCATACCGTGTGTGTGTGTGTGTGTGTGTGCGTGCATGTGTGCGTGTGTGTGAGATATCCTAGAGAGCGTGGAGTTGTAGTTGTCACCATGCTGTGGTTAGTGTTAACCACTAGGGCCATGCTAATGTCCCTTGCGAGCGGTGAAACGATTTAATTTGACCCCCCCCCCCTTAGTCTCGTGTAATAGTCGCAGGACGGAACACATGAAGGCAGGTCACTGATGATGAAAGCTGGGTTAAAAAACTAAATACCACGAATGTCATGTCATGGTCAACAATCTGCTGCTCTGAGTGTATCAATGTAACAGAACATGTGATGCAGTTTATTGGGCTTCTTTTCATGAGGCACTGATCTCACGGTTCTCTCCTTGGTGTTGGTGGCAACACTTCGCTGTATTCAGTGAATCTTCACATCTAAAGAAACCACCAGAAACCCAAACAACAGCAGGGGGATGCTGGAGCCCTTCTGACGGAGCGGTGCTTCGGTTTACACTGCAGCTAGCAGAGCCTCAGCTCGACTCACAGCGATGAGTCATTCACAAACTCTTCAGTCCGTCTGTAACAGGTGGAGCAGCAGTAGAACGTGCACACGGCTGGTGCTCGTTAACCCCTCACTGCCACCCTGAAATGCACTAAGACAGCGTGCCCGTGTGCGTGTGTGTGTGTGTGTGTGTGTGTGTTGTGCACAATCTCTCAACTACTAGGTGACACATGCTGACTCAACAATGCGGCACCCCCCCTCCCCCCCTCCCCGTTTGCATATTACAAGAGGTGGAGTGTGGAACAAATCCCTGAATGGACTCACTGCCATTGGTCTGGGTGGCACCCTGATGTAGATCACAGCTATGAAGCAGATTTACCAAATGTATTTAACTAACCAACATTATGAATCCCTTACTGGCCCGAACAGGAGTTACAGTATATTGCAGTTTTCAAGCAGATCCATTTTTTTTAATCTTCCCAGTAATTAAACTGAGAACAACTCGATCTGTAACTGGTCATCAGAAGTGAGCCAACATATGTCATGACTGTACATTTATCTTAATTAAGATACAGCTATTGTGACAATTTACTGTTAAAGATTTTAGGACACAAATCATATCCTCATTGCACAGTTTTAAAGGAGACGTTTGATGTGGGGTTGATTGAAGCTCCAGGCTGTGTGTTACCTGCAGTAGTTGGCGGTTGGTGCGCCCACAGTTTAGAGAAACTAACAGGGGTCGAACTACTCACCTCCATTCATTTGTAACGATTGAACACCTTTGTCCGATAACTCCTCACTGTACAGTTGCCATGCAAGAGGAGTGCACAGGTGACGATGAGGCCCACTGTGGTGTGATACAGTAAGGAGCAGCTACGTCAGCCTGTCATGCTGCTGTGGGAGGAGTGGGAGGTTGGGGGCAAGCAGAACAGCGGTGTGACAGTTGCCTGGAGGCATGGGGGTCTGGATCCTTGTACCAGCACTCTGGTTTAGTAGTTCAGGTCCCTGATATGCAGTACAAGTGTTCGCATAGTGGAAGGTAGAACACTGCTTTTAAGCACACTATTGATTAGAATATTACTTGTTGAATGGTTTTCACCATTTCCTCGCTGGGCTTGTATTTGAAAGAGGTATCGTCACGTCCCGAAATTTCAGTATCTGAACATACAGTGGGAAGGCTTGTTGACCCTTCAGCCTCATGAGGTTGTCCGACTCAATATTTAGTGATTCTCTTCTATTTAGCTGATATTTCTTTCTGACTCTCCCAATTACTGCACATACAGTACAGAGAGGAGAGTTCTGTCAGGGGTTTAATATGAAACATCCTCCAGAGAGTAACTGTACTATATGCGGCCTGACGGCTGCTCCACTTTAGCTCTTCTTCTGTGTGTGTGTGTGTGTGTGTGTGTGTGTGTGTGTGTCTATATATATATATATAACTGAAAACTAGAAACAAACTGGGCCAAAGTAGAAGAACAACCCTCAGTGGGCAATTTCCCCTCTACTTTAGTTCCCTCTCGTCTACCTGAGCTTTCTTTTACAAAGTCTCCTGTAATTGACCTCCTTTTCTATGGGACCATGAAGCAGTCTTAGTTTTTGTGTTTGTCTCCATGTACATTGTACAACAGATCTGCACACACACACACACTCGCACACACCTGACTCGCTCTCTGTTTTGATTTCAAACAGAGATCTCTTGCTGCCCAATAGTTTGAGCGTTAGCATGCACCGCTCTAGACCCGGAGGCTGCGGTGGGTCAGTACTCTCATCTATATCCTGTAATGTAGTACTCCCCAGCATGCTGGTGTCTGAATGTGGATTCTCATTGCCCCAAGCATTCATTCACTCAGCATTGACACAGAAGGGATTTTTAAGACTTGAAATTCAGCTTGGGATGGACATATATTTGGTTTATTGTTTTGATCAACAAAAACTTCTGTGACTAAAGCGTGACAGGTCCTACAGAGGGTGTCGTGGTGAAGGCTCAGCTTTCTGGAACAACATACATCACCTCTGGACTTGGATTGAATTCCTCCAGATGCTTCCATGATGTGTCTGATCCATTTTATCTTCTTATCAGCCTTCCCACCATCTCAGAAAATATCAAATAGCTATAATAACAACTATAGTTTTAAATTCTCAAAAGAAAAATCTTTTGCAACAAAGATACATTTTCAGTGTGATGATCTTCTTTGTTATATTGTTTCTGCCTCTTTGTCTGATACACGTGTCTCTGTTTGAGTTAGACTGATGGAAGACATTCATACACACAGAGCCATCTCCCCCGCCTTTAAACTCTCCCCTCTTCACCCACAACAAGGTGCTTTAGACTGCTGGCCAGACGAGGCCGGCTGCCTGCCCACAGACCTCCCTTTCAGCCCCAGCGTTTCCACCGTGATCAGTCGCCACGCCGGCCATCTCGCCGTTAGCCCCGACGACCCACCCGAAAGTTGGCCTATCAGAGAGAGCACTGCCTATGCTGGGGGCGACGAAAGGGAGGCAGAAGGGTCAGACCGAAAACAGAAGAAGAAGAAGAAAAGGCGACAGAAAGATGAGGGATCTTACGATCCCCTCGAGAGCAGGGCTCACCCTGAGGTGCAAACGCAGGGAGAAAACACTCCCCCAACAGAGGAGTTCTACAACCGGATTGGCCCAAGGCGGGACAGAGGAGACGGTGGCTGGGAGGAGCAACTTGGGAAGAGTGGAGGCCGGGGGAAGAAGGGTAAGAGCAGGAAGAAGCTTCCGGAGGAGTGGGGAGTGACGGCAGAACCGTTTGTCCCTCCGGCTGCAGCGACCTCTCAAATTACAGAGGAGGTGATGATGGATGTAGGGAGTTCTGTTCAGGCAAACACGGAGGCCTCGTTTGCGGACAAGGATGCCAGCCAGAGCCCCTGGAAAAAGGATGTATTCCCCGAAGAAGGCCTGGTCCCTTCCCCCCTGTCTCAGGACCTATTCTCACCAGCAGCTGCTTCCATGAACCCACTGGTGCTGAACAGCGAGCTGAAAGCCACAGCAGCTCCGTTCACCATGCCCTCCGCCACCAACAGTGCAACACTAGGCTCCTTCCCCATGGCTCCTCGCCCTGGTGATCCATTCGACCTCCTGATGGATACTGAAAATGCAAGCTCAGGCAACGGCAGCCAGGTCTTTCCACCCGGTGGTGACATGGTTGAAAGTTCCCTCCAAGAGCCTTGTGTGCGTGGCACGCCTGAGGGAGACACCTCTGCTTTCAGCCCCGCCTCCCAGCCAAGCCCATGGCTTTCCCCAAAAGGCGAGGTGTTGGCCTCGGCCCCACCCCTCTCACCTTCAAATGCTTCATGGCTCCTGAACGACTCCAACATGAGCAGCAACAACGAGCTATTTGACTTCAGTGAGGTGAGCGCTTCAGGTCATCCTTCAACCTTGGGGCTGTCCTTTGACACTCCGAGCCCAGCCCCTCTCCGCTCCCCCAAAACCACAGCGCAGGAATTCCAACCTAAAGAGCATAAAGATGCCAAATCGGCCCAGAAGCAACCCAAGAAGTCTCGTTCTTCATCCTCCTCCTCTGTAAAGAGTCCCACCTCCCCAGGGGCAAAGAGTTTCCCTCCACAAGCATCCCCCGCCACCAGCCCCTCCTCCCCTCCACCAGTAAGCCCAGGATCTGGTCTTAACCCGACAGCTAAGCCCTTCTTTCCCAGCTTTGCTGATTCCATGGAAGAACCAGCCGTGGTCCCTCCAGTTGCCCCCATCATCGAAGGTTGGTTGCAGTCAGCCCCGGACGAAATAGAAGTTAATCATATAGTAACTAAAGAATAATCATGAATGGTTTGTTATCATGCATGGTGTTTTCATCCAGTTAGAGTCTTGCAGATAATTGCAACCTAATTCAAAAGCCATTTTGGGCAAAATCGATTGCTTGAGTGTCTTGTACTCATTCGGGGTTAGATGAATTATCAAACCCTTGCATGGACACATTGTCTATAAACATGGCTGGGGCTCTTTGGACTGTTTCTGAGTGACTAACGCATGGGCTCAAGTGTTGACCAGTTGAGGCTGTGGATTGGCTTGACTCTAATCTGTGAGTATCTCAATTCCAAATGATGCACTGCTGGGATGTTCTCATAATTAACAGTGTTGCTGTTGACGGGTGTGCTGCTACTAACCAATCACGGAGTCTTTCTCCTTAGCGACACCCTCACCAAATCCAAACCAACCTCCTCTTCCTCTCTCCTGTGCAGGTGATGTGTTAACACTGTAATCATGCTCTGTTTCCTTTGCACCCGGGGGGAGGTGTCACTCTGTTCTCTCTCGTGTGTCCAATTAACGCCGTTTTCCTCACTAGCCGCCTGTTTCTTAACAAGTTCTCCCAGAAAAGGATGTTGAAGGAAAAGGTTTTGTTTTGTGTCACGTTAACACTCCCTCTGTTGTCACGCATCAACAGTTCACTTTCTGTTGTGTCTCCTCAGTAGACATAACCTTTCAAATGCATAAAATGCTAATCATTGTTTTTGTCGATTTTACTTCCATGTTCTGTGATGACTGCTGCCTTGGCTCCTCCTCCATCACAGGTGAGTCCTATTTTAATTCCTTGTGTCTTTGTTGTATTTGTGCTATCCATTATTATTAAGACGAGTCACTGGGATGATTAGAGAATGATCGACAGGAGATGCAGACGGATGAGTGCAAAATTCCTCTTTCTGAATTTCATGGGTAGTGTTTGAAAGCTCAGGAGACGTCTGAAGAGCGTCTCTTTGATGACGTTAGGATGGAATCTCTGGCTTCATCGAGCCATAAGCTGTGATGTGCACGAGAGCAGGTTGCTCCACATCTGTTGTGAGACTTTGTTTCCCAACCCGTACCTATGATTATGAGCTTTAGGTGATGATGAAGAAATGTCAATTGACCCTTTTCTAAGTCATAGCGTAGCAATGGCCAGTCCCGAACACAACCTTTTTTAAGTTGTGTTTTGGGGCATGTGACGAGGATAACGTTTGTTCCGGGCCCTGGGGCCCATCTGGCCTGGGGATGCCTTTGGGAGAGGGAGGAGCTCGGAGAAGGATATCTTGGCCACCTTGCTAGTTGTGTAGCAGTGTGACTCATTAAGAAGAGGTTTCGGCAGACTGGGGAATAATAACGTTCATGCCGCAGATAAGCGGTTAAAAATAGAACAGTTTGACTAAAATCAGTGTTAAAAGATTGAAGAGAGTCAACAGGGAGCTGTTGATCAGCACCATGTCCAGCTCTTGTTCTGGTGTCGAATGAATTTGTTGCACTGTTACTCGTTTAGGAGAAGAGTTTTCTGCAGACTGGGAAATAATAAGTTTACAGGAAACCGAAAATAGAATAGATTGACACTTTGTGCTTAAGTGTGTGGGCGGGCGTGTGGATGTTGAGTGTATATGTAAGTGCATGTCGGTGTTGTGCGTTTGTGTGTATCCATGAGTGTGTGTGTGTGTGTTGCTGGGATTTATGGAGATGCAGCGTTCCAGTGGAATCATTTCCTCTCAACGCTTCCCGTTGGAGGCTGTGAGGAGGACTGAGTCAGCCTGCAGCTCTCCACAGGAACAGCAGAGTCAAACATTACCATTCGGCAGCTTTGATCAATACCTTCCGCAAGAACAGGAAGGGCTCGCATTCAGTGTTTCTTTCCACTTCCATGTCGCATGGATGAACATATAGTGCAGCTTTGTGGATGTAAAGTAAATGTCCTTTATGCGCACATTGTTTTTTGTCTGGAATTTGGGTTACGTGTGTGTGTGTGTGTGTGTGTGTGTGTGTGTGTGTGTGTGTGTGTGTGTGTGTGTGTGTGTGTGTGTGTGTGTGTGTGTGTGTAAAAAATGTGTGTACACACGAGAGAAAGAGAGCACGACAGCGTGCAGCTGGCTCTGTCTTGGCCTCTGTAATGAGACCAGGGGTGGGTCTCTGTCACCACGAGTGGTATTTAAGCCTCGTACAAAAGATAAGAAGCCACGTGGAGCACAATAAAGAGCAACGCTTTGGAGCGTCACAGGCAGGGGAGTACAGTACAGCGAGGAAGAGGGGGGTGCACATAGAAAGGAAAGGCTAAATCCATCATAAATTGGAGTTTGAAACAAAGAAAGGCTTTCGGATACTTCTGAAACATATTGTCTGTGTACCACAGGTAGAGAGAGGGGCAAAGGATAAAGGGTGAGGAGAGGAGGAAGACTTGAGGTGGATAAAGGAATATGAAGAGTTGAAAAGAATGCTGACAGGGAACGGATAAGGATTATTTATGAACCCTTCTTGTAATGGCAGAGAGACATACAGGAGTCAAAGCGAGAGGGAGAAGCCCGGATAGAGATAGAGAACGATGTAAACCTGAGGGAGGGGGGTGTCTCAAACACTGAGGGAAAAGATAGAGGGAGGTTCAGAGAAGTACTGAGCCTCTGAGAGAACCTCTCTAACCCTAGCCCTATTTTTAGGCCTCTGCTCGAAAATTGCAAAGAGAGTGTATTTCTTCAACTACAAGGTCTATTTGAATAATTTTGATGTTGTAATAAAGGTAACACTTGTGAGATTTGTTCAGATGTGTAAAATCAGTGTACATGTTACTAGTTAAGAGTAAATGAAGATGGCACACAGCTCAAATTGAAAAGTTTCAGGTTCGCCTGAAAAGAAAGCACTGAAAGCATGATTATCTCTTTTGAATGATGCTAACGGAAGTTTAAAACTCTCCCAAATCAAAGCACAACATGTGGCCAGTCTCTCTGCAAAGTCTGACTTTGATAAAGTGAAGCAGAACAAAGTTAGAGAGGTTTTAGTACAGAGAGGTCAGGCGAGGTCCACCAAATTGAAATTTTGGAACCATCTGTTCCATTGTAATTTGATATACTATATATTTCACTTGTTTTATCACTAATAGTGTTCAATCTGTCCAAGTACAGCAGTTTGGCATCATGTTGAGAGCCTGAATCCTCTCTGAGCCTGTTTCTGTCTGTCGTCCATGGGATTTCCTCGTCTGAATTCCAGTTTCCCTGTGTGTATGTGGGCCTTTCTCAGCCTATGATTGGTCGATTTCAGTCAATGAACCCTCCTTCGATGCGTCAGAGTCCCCACAGTCGAGTGGGGGTGACGTGGTATTGATTGACAGAATCGTTAGCCAGTCAGAATCAAAACCACGCCGTCCCTCGCATAGCGTAAAATTCCATTAGCCGAAAGTCAAATCCCCCTGGTCTTTCTTCAGGAAACAGTTCAGAGACACAACAGGATATACGTCGAACATATTTGAATCAAAATAACCGGGGATTTATCCGTTCTCTTCACGGAATCAGCTCACAGCTCGCAGTTATGATTTTTAGCAGTGAAGCGGTTTGTGCGTATTTATTCAAATTGAAAATATCGATGTAGCACGAAGTTCACTAGGAGGATATTCAGCCACACAGCACCAGCACTGCTCCTTCTCTCAGACTGAGCTCAATCACAGGTGCCAGCCGGTATAAAGAGCACAAATATACCACCGCTGTGCACCTGCCTCCTTGCACAGACACACATACAGTACACATCTGAGTCTTCAAACTATTTGAGGACAAACACAAATCCTCAAGAGGCAAGCATGCGTGAATATACTGTATCAGCGGTCTGTTTGAACCACATAGTGCTCTTCACTGTTGTTTGGGCTCATTTCATTGGGGAGCAGGCTGTTGGATGGTAGCCCAGAAGGGACATTTGCACAGTATGGTCCCATTACTCAACTGGGGTGAACTAATGGCTTTAGACGGCTTTGGGGGAAGTGCTGGGTTTTCGCCTCGTTGGCGCCATTGGAAAGTACGACAGCTAACTGTGGGACAAGACCACGAGTCTCTGATTTCAGAAGGTGCACCATGCTTCAGCAACAGCGTGAACCCATAGAGAGATGGCTGCGGGCCAGCAGTGTGGGCTGTGCTTAACGCTTCATACATTTTGATATTAACCTTTTAAAAAGGCAGTTGTATTTCGCAACATTCTGAGTTTGAAATGTGTCTTCTGCTTGGAAAACTGCTCTGAATGCAGCACACATGTTATAGTCATGCTGATTTTGTGAGATTTATTGTGAGTATGTCGGCTTTTAGGTTTTTAGGAAATAGTCATTACCTGTTCCATGCTTCAACAGTACTTGAATAACTCCACAAGAGTAGAGTCCTGGTTCCAATAATAACCCCTTTTTAACTTCTAGGAATCAATTGTAAATCCTGCTGGTTGAAGCAGCACCCAAACCGTCTTATTGCTGTTTATTGCCGTCTTATTGCTGCGAATTAGCCAAAGACGATCTTTCTTGATTGTTTTCTTACATCCTGTTCAGACTTCCAGAAGCACAGAGCACGTCATGAAACTGTTGTGACAGGCTGGATACCAACTCCCATCACCAGTAAACAGAACTTTAGGAGTTGAATTAGGTGGAGTTGCCCTTAAATGTATTATTCAACTACACTCTATTGCAGTCATCCCATCTATATAGTCTATACACATATAGTTCATCTCCTTTGTGCTCTTCTGAAGCTTTTTCTCCTAAAAAGAAGTTGAGCTGATTTCCTATTTAGCATAGGGACTTGATGTTATGAGCTTTGCTTAGGCAGCAGGTTACAGCAGGAAACAAACAACAGATTCTTCATTACAGAAGGACCGATGTCGGAAGCTGTCGGCTGTCGTGGTTTAGCCTCTGGGGACAACGACCAATGTTTCTGGGGTTCTGGTGGCGCCAACAGATATCAGGATCAAGATTTCCTCTTTCGTGCGCCGGTCATTGTTTACGGTCCTATTAGCAACTCCAGACGCCAGCATTGGAGTTGAGCTTTGTTTCACAAGTAGCCAGTTTACAGTCAGTTAACAGTTTGTTTTGTATCTGACAAAATGTTGAATCGTCATCAGGACAGGCGATGGCTTCGCCTCTTTTTGTGCTCCACACGGACTGTTTACTGTTCATGCAACCAAAGCCCGCTCAAAGGTGATTGGTCAATACGCCTCCGATACCCAAATCAGTTTATAGAGACCACAGAGGGGCACACTGAAAAAACAACAGCGTTGGATGTTCAGAGATTTAAAACAATGCACGGGTGTGAAATGAATAATAATTATTGCCTCTCAGACGGGCGGAAGAAGCAAGATGTTGTTACGCCACCGCAGAACAAAGTATCTTCCCCCGAGGCAACTCGCATCACGAACGCTTCACCAGAAGCTTTTACTGCTCAGACAGATGATCAGAGCAGGCAGCGCTGGGCACCGCTCGCCCTTCATGCCTCAGCAGCTGATGGAGCTGATGGAACGTCTGATAGAACTGTGCCAGAAGAAAAAGCTCTGATTGGAGGGAAACACACACACACACACACGCACACACACGCACACACTTAAGGCAATCCATGTTGAAAGTCTTGAGGTGATAATGAAACTATTAACAGCGTCGTTATTTGCCCCTTTAGTAATTTGCTCCTTCAGGCTGACGTCCTCGCTGTGAAACAGTCGCACACCAGATTCGCTGTGGACTTAAATTCCAGACAAAATGTTGATAAAGGTCAAAATGTTATTTTCAAGTTTCCGGTGGTTGACAGAGAGACGCTAACAGTGCCCTCGGGGAGGGACGAGAGCGAGGAGAAGAGCAGGGAGGAGGGAGTTGCCATAGAGACTAAGGATCTTTATGTTGCCCGAGGAACAGCAACAGATGCTGGAGGTAATGAGACGCTGCACTGACGGCTCACTTGCTGATGGTACCGGTTCTGTTGATGGAGACACACAACTATGAACTGGACCTAAAACAGTTGCAACTCTACTGTTCCATTATTTCAGACAGAATCACTGAGCGAGATCCTTTAGCAGGACCAGGCAGTAAAGAGCTGAACAAATACCAGTCGACCAACAAGAGCCTCAGAAGCCCACATTTATTGAGCAAAAGAAAGATTAAAGTGTATTTTTTGAGTGATAGTTTTACAGAACAATATTGTATGTCAACTCTAAAATCTTTCTCTTTGATCCACAATAAAACCAACAGAAGAAAGGAACCTGCACTCAACAGTCATTGTGAGGGATGTCTGATGTCTGATGCACAGCTTTTACATGTTACTGAAAAATAATGAAAAGTTACCACAGTATCTGAGGAGCGTGTCTCATGGAGGATATTTGCTGAAACTTTTCAAATTGAAATCCTTTACCTCCATGTTTATACTTGGACCCATTCTCTATTCTCTGGACTGAGCAGCGCTTTGAATCAGCTCTGTGGTGTTTGAACCTGAGCTCAGTGAGATGGTGTTGGGTTGTAACTGTTTCTACCAGCAGTGATGGCCTTTAGGCTGCTGCTACTGTATGTTGCCATGACAATAGTGCAGTGAAGACTGCTGCTGCTGAGGTCCATCTCTTCTGTTACGACTGGAAGGCTGAGGAAAAAGATCAGAACACAGACGAGCAGAAAGCTCACGTAACAAGATGTAGCCACAGATGAAGAGCCTGCTGCTGTCTAGGTTTCTGGTAAAGGGCTGCACTGCACACATCTCAGCGGAGGCAGTCAGTCGCAGCACAGCCTCCAGCATCTTAATTATGCAAAACAAGACGGGCGCTGGTGCACTTCTGTACCAGTCTGTGAAATATGGAGCGATGCTAAACCAGCAGGGGGCCGAGATGAGAGAGGAGCAAGGGAGACGGATAACACGTGGTGGACTTAGTGCCATCAAAGAACAGTCAACCACACATTCTGCATTGAAAGTTCCTGCCATGCATGTGTCAGGTTATATTGGAAGTAGTGCAGTGTGGCGCTTTCGGAGTATGTAGCGATTCCAAGCACTTGGAAACAGGTGGATTGCTTGGTTCCCGGTATTGCTGCTTTCAGGGTTGTCGTTGGGGGGGCGTTCAGGGGCAATGGCTGTTTGGAGTGCGTGGCTGTTTTCTGTACGGGCGGATGGCTTGGTTCCTTGTTTTGCTTCCTACAGTGTTGTCGGGGCACGTACCCGTTCGGAGCGTGTTTTTCAGAAGCCGCTCTACAGTCTGCGGCCGGCTCATTGACTGCTCCTCACTGTTGTTGCTGGATGCTGGATTAAGCCCCCCCCCCCTTTCTTCTACACAGAGCGCTGTTTGCTTGTTCATTCAAAGTTTAATATTTAACGTACCGCACATCCTTGGGTCCCCAGCAGTGCACTCGCCTAGTGTGAAGGAGATCGGATGAACGGGTCTCGAGGTATGCGGAGGACACGCAGACGTGCAGACAGAGATTCCTTTACAGTTGGATGTGTCGAGACCCTTTCACCATTCACAGGTTGCTGTAACAATTGAAAGCTGTATTTTGAAAAGAAGAGGCGAGTGATAGATGGGGGGGGGGGGGGGGGGGGGGGGGCGTGACTGAGCTGTCACTGGTGTGAGAATAATCTTCCAGCAGCCTGGAAGAGGAGCAGGATGGAGTGATGCTCGAGCGCCGGATGAGTGTCTGGCTGTGACACAAAGTTGACTAATCCTGGAAATGGAATTGAAATCCACCTGAGGCTTAATACAGAGCTGACTTTGTTCCACAAGCAGGGAGAAGTAACACCAAACAACAGGACCTGCAGACTAGCGAAACCGAGTCCCACCCTCCGACACAGCACAGGGCTGATGTACAATAACGTCACCAAGACGATCGGATATGGAGGACTGAAGGGATGATCGGCCATCTGTTTTGAACAAGTTTACTTTAATAACTAAGATGTTGTGAAGATCTTCAGAACCTGTGCATTTACAGATGTTGTTGGTGGAGCGGCTCGTCCGCCTGCTGAGCCCCGTTATCCTCACGAGTGACTTTATATCTTTGATGGCAAACCAGTCTGCCACCTCTTCTTCATGCATCATATCCATCTTCGTTCTCCTTATGCCTGCTCATCACCTGCGATTCATAACAGCGGTCAACGTTAGCGGGGCGTCGCTCGCTGTGAGGGGGGGGGGGGGGCGGAGGAAGGGGGGAGGAGGGAGGAGGAGGGGGAGGAGGAGGAGGGGGAGAAGGAGGAGGAGGGGGAGGAGGAGGAGGAGGAGGAGAAGGAGAAGGAGGAGGAGGAGGAGGAGGGTTGGACATTTGACGATGGTGTCGGAAAATGTTGTAAACAGAAGCAGAGTTTATGTTTTCTTCTGTGACAGACACAGAAACTGTACAGGGTGGAGTGGAGAGTTAGTGGAGAGTCTATATTTTGGCCAGAGGCTCAGATTCATTCATTATGAATGATGAGCTTAGATTAGGCAGCTGCTTCGTAGGGAATAGAAGGAGTCGATGGGTATCATGTCATTAATTAATCAAAAGGAATGAGACTCCCTCTCCTCTCTCAAGTATTCAATATTCATGCAAAATTTGAAATGATGACAATAAATGACACATGGCCATCTCCCAAGCGGACCGGCTGGTCAACGCTCATGGGCATCCAAGGGAGAAGAGAGTCGTCTGAGCAGCGCTTTGTTCATCTCCTGTGACACGAATGTCCAACATCGGATAGAATAATTAACTTTGTTCTGAGATATGAAATCAAATAATTCTTGTCAGCCAGATTCTTCTGGCCAATAAGAATTTAAAACCATATGATGAGTCCATAAAACGCACCGCATCGTTCAAGACTACACCACTAGTGGTTCCCGATCTCGTTGACTCTGTGACCCCTTTCAACGTAAGCGTGTCTAGTCGGGGCTCCTTGTCACCTTTCAGATGTCGGGATGTTAGAGAAGAGACATCTTCCAGCTCCACGTCTCACACCGACGCCACATTCACTTGAGAATGATGCTTAAAACACAAAACTGCACCAAAATGACAATTACCAACATAAAGCACCATGTTCTGAGCAGACTAATTACGAAATAACAACAATTTAAAAAATAGCATTTGTATTTTGCAACATAAAAACAGCAAACTTGACACAATACTCAGTCCAGCACCGCATGCTGGGGAATGATGGCCGGCGCTGCACACAATGCTAGAGCGGTGCTGTGTATCAGCCAGTAGAGACATACACATCACTTACTCTTTTGTTAAATAGGTGCCCATGGCGGGAAGCCTACCTAACTGTATAAAGTAGTTAAAATAAGCTCCAACCCGAGCAGTTACAAGAGCAGAATGCTGATGACTGATGTATTGACAAGCTAATAACGTCATATCAGTACTTTTTTGGATACTTTGGATAATTTAAGTACATTTTGTTGGTCATACACCTGCACTTCTGATTAAAGGCACAATTGGTGGGATTTGTCGGCCGCAATTGAAAAAACATTCAAAGTTTGCCCCCCCTCCCATGATCAAGGAGAAGAGCCCGCCCCAGATTCCCTCTCGTTTTGGAGCGAGCTTTGTCCGCTTAGCGTCTCGCTCTCGCTATATTAGCCTTTTTCCGGCGCTGTGTCCGCCGTTTTGTGGCTTCCTCTCGGACGCATGTCTAAAATCTTGCCCCCTCTGGCCACGTTTTAGTCAACTTCATCTTTACCAATTAATCCTGCATCTGAAAGTTGTCATCATCTCTTTGTCTGCATGTTCTGTATGATCGTGTGTTTTTCAGTGTCTGCTCCTATCTGTCCATCATCATGTCTAATTAAGCCAAATACATCCGTCGTTCACCACTCTGTCACCAGACTGGTTTCTTAAGAACTCGTTTTATTTCCTGATGACTGTAATTAACACAAAGACACTGAGAAACAGTTTGACCTGAGGCAAGAGGCAGAGTAGATTATGTTGCCTATTAATAACCCTCCCCCTCCTCACACACACACACACACACACACTCTGTTAGCTTTCAATTCCATCACCCGTCCTTTCTCCATCAGCCCGATTCCTCAGACGATACCCCCCCCCATCATCACGAAACATCCCCTCCAACCATCTTACCCCCCAACCCCCCACGTGGCTGGAGCCCAGCACGCTGATGAGGAGCCAGTTGCCATAGCAACAGGAAGCAGTTGCTTTGGCGACTAATGGGGAGAAGGGCTACGGAGGAAACAATGGATGTTTAGCGAGGATGGGGGTGTTGTGACGGGCTGCGAAGGAGATGCCATCGAGCTATATTTAGACGTCACTAAAGACTCTGAATCCCTCCGTCATCCATTCCTCCAACACACCCTGCTGAGATCATCCTCCTCTCTCTCCTCACCTGTGTTCACCTTCTCGCTCTCTCTCTCTGTCTCTCTCTCTCTCGCCTCTTTGTTTTTAGGCCACAGCAAAGGAATTTCTCACTTCTTTTAGCTGATTTGCTGTCTGGCAGTCTCAGATGTAGCACAGCTGATGAGTAACCTGCTTGGGAAAGTAGAGTAGAACCTCATTACAAGACAATAGGGCTGGATGATGGACAGACAGGAGAGAGATGAGCACTGCTTCAGAGAAACGTGTAGAGACAACATCCAGAAATAGAAGATATCAATAGCATATCATGTATTGATATCAACTTGTCATCGACATGTTTGCTGTATCTCCTCGGCCTTCGAGACACGAGAGCAACATGAGAGCAACATGGCAGTATCGGAAGGAAACTGCAATGTTGGATTGTGGGAAACAGCCGTGACCTGATTCAATGGGGCCATTTAAAGTTAGCATGTAGCGCTTTTATTGACCACAGCTTTTGTTTCGTCTCTATGCCTTCCTTGCAGCCTGCATGGTAGGGCTGCATATTAGAAACATTGAGATGTTTTTCCTGTAATATATATATATCATGGACAAGGATTACCGTAGTTCTGGGGAACCGCACACGTTTTCAAGCAGCAACAAAGTTGTAGCCTGACCTGTTTGAGTTCATTTGCCGACATCACACCTCCTGCGATGTGACTATTACGCACATCACCATGTTGATGCTGCAACAATACATTGTGCGTCCGTACTGCCCCGGTTAATAGGCACGGCACTTCTGTCACCCAGTGGGATTACACAACACTGTGTAGTGTGTGTGTCTGTTTGTGTCTTTGCCAGCCAGCCGGTCAGACAGGGTGAGGTCATCCTCTTGGTGGGCTGTGTGTTGGTCCCCCGTGGGACTCTGGCAAGCAGACAAAGTCACCGATGTGACACAGAGGCAGCGACGGTACACCCGCCTGGAGCGTGTCTGCCCACCTGCCAGCACGTCCACCTAACTACCTGTCTAGAGAGTGATAGCTGGACCTCCACCATTATGGGGTCAGATCAGTCTCAATAATCACAAATGCACACAGAAAGATTCACAAATGCGTACAGAACAATTCACAAATATATTCGATTTACAAATGCACGCAGAACGATTTACAAATGCACGCAGAACGATTCACAAATACATTCCAATGCACAAATAAATAAATTACGATTTATATAAATGTAAAAATAAATCACAAATATATTTCTGCATTTGTAAGTATTTCTGTGTGGATTGTTTACATTTGTTTGTGGATTTGTATGCATTTATTTGTGGATCGCACTGCATTTCTTTACAGATCTCTGCACGGATTATTGAGACTCCCCTGACGTCGCTAGATTCACAAATATGCGTTTTTTCAACATTCTCTTTTTCAACCAATCACATGAGCGCAGCTCCCCCCCTCCCCTCCCCACGAGTGTGGCAGCGTTAGAGATACGCAATTTGCGGAAGCGACATATTAAGGTCCTTGAAGGTATGACTGTTGTCAGTGGTGTATAAAGTACTCAAAAGCCATACTTGAGTAAAAGTAAAGATACCTTACTGGAAAACTACTCCAGTAAAAGTAAAAAGTCACCTATTAGAATACTACTTGAGTAAAAGTCTTAAAGTATCTGATATTTATTGTACTTAAGTACAAAAGTAATTTTCTGATATTAAATGTACATCATAACCTGAACATTAAATGAACATCATAACCTGTTCATTGAAAGTAAAAGTACAAGTAAATGCTGTTAATAAAAAAGCAAAGGGTCAGAATTTTGAGAATGATGAAGTTTATTCTTTTAAGTGCTGTGGCACATGACCAAGCACATGAGCTGTGTTGAACATAACTGGGTTGGCTGTGATCCATCAGGAGCAACAATTGTTCAACATAATATATTGTACATAAGTATACTTTTGCATCTACTATGAATGTATCATCATAATTCTCCGAAAAGCAATATGACACTATGAAGGAGTTGTAACAGTGCGTTTATAAGTCTGCTCATTAGACTAGAGGATGTAGAGGGCAAATGCATAATATTGTGTTCAGCAAAACATATCCACTTGATGCATCAGGTCAGTGTTTAGAGAAAGGACGCTGCCTTGTAAACTCCTATGGGCCTGATTTGAACACAATAGGCAAAGGTTTTGCTCAAGCTGAATCTGCAATTGGGCGACTGCTGCCATCATAACTCCATCTGATCATCCACAACATGACTCAAATATCAAAACATGATCAATACTAAAGCAGCACCGAAAGTAACCCAGTCATTACTTGAAACTGAAAAATGTCCTGTTCATCTTCAAAAGAAGTTGGTTTTCAAAATTGCTCGCTCTTCTTGGGCTGAAGACTCGTCCTGCGATGCTAAATATCCTTTCACAGGCCGCTGAGGCAGGTAGAGGTGTGTTCAGCGTCACAGACAGCTTGCACACAGCTGCGAAGGATTTCCCTAATGCTAACGCTAATGCTAACGCTAATGCTAATGCTAGCGCTAATGCTGCGCTCTCTCGGCTCCCGTCAATCCTATGGTGTCACAACTGTCAACACTTCCTCAGCTCACTAACTCGCTAGCGATCCACGGGTGTTGGTCTTCGTCACCACCGTAGTTTGTTGCGGGAGTAGCAGGTGCTTCCATTTCTGCTTCCATCATGAAATCAGTCATCGTAGAGTGAATTCTACTCATGTAGTCGCCCGCTAGCTTATAGCATGTAGCATCCTGGGAATCAAAACACCAGCTTTGAGAGCATTTGTTTGCAATTGCGCATTAACGTGATTAACCAATGATTTAACTTGCTGCTAGGACCACTGATTCACCAAACCTGCTGCTTGCAGTCTGTGTTCCACCACAGTCACCGACGCTGCTCTCGTGATTAATTTTGTTTCTAAAGATAGATTTGATTTTGGAGGAACGAAGGTTTCAGGGCAAATGTATCGGAGTACAAGTATCAGTTTTCTTTGCAAAATGTAGTGAAGTAAAAGTAAAAGTCAACAGACATAATTAGTAAATAGATACCCAAAAAAACTACTTAAGTACAGTAACGAAGTATTTCTATTTCGTTACTATACACCACTGACTGTTGGTAGTTGTAATTAGTTTAGTAAAAAAGGCCGAATTGTAATAGTATGGCTACTAGTTTTCATTAGCAAGCTAATATAGGCTAACATCAATTGGTACATGTTGCCATGGCAACGATACACACTTTCATGCAGACTGAAGGAATTCAAATTGTAAACCTGGATAATATGCATTGTACTGTTTAGAATGATAGCAACCCATATAACCTATTGATTTGGATATATATATATATATACATATATAAGTATGTATATATAGGTATGTATCTATATGAATGTATTTATATGTATGTATATATTTATACGAAGTGCCTTTGAGCTCCCCCTGTCGCTTCCGCAAATTGCGTATCTCTAACGCTGCCACACTCGTGGGGAGGGGAGGGGGGGAGCTGCGCTCATGTGATTGGTTGAAAAAGAGAATGTTGAAAAAACGCATATTTGTGAATCTAGCGACGTCAGGGGAGTCTCAATAATCCGTGCAGAGATCTGTAAAGAAATGCAGTGCGATCCACAAATAAATGCATACAAATCCACAAACAAATGTAAACAATCCACACAGAAATACTTACAAATGCAGAAATATATTTGTGATTTATTTTTACATTTATATAAATCGTAATTTATTTATTTGTGCATTGGAATGTATTTGTGAATCGTTCTGCGTGCATTTGTAAATCGAATATATTTGTGAATTGTTCTGTACGCATTTGTGAATCTTTCTGTGTGCATTTGTGATTATTGAGACTGATCTGACCCCATACACCATAGCTGTCCTGTTCTATCCTCCAATTTCTAGCAGTTACACCTGCCAGCCAGTCACAGCGGAGAATGTTCAGTGGCCACGTTTGTAAATGTGTGTATACTTAACTTTTAATCTAAAACTTTGTCGGTTTTTCAAGGTTTGATTTCACACAAAACAAACTACAAAATTAGCCCAAAACAACAAGTGCAAACCCTAAAACTGCGCTCCGCTGCTGCCTGATTGTTACTGACACGCCCCCTGCTGCGCATCTCCTCACACTACCTTGAAGTCGGAGCTCACGGCGGGTCACCGAAATACCAAACCTGCGTGCACGGTGATGTAAATGCCACATCCCTGGGGCAACGTCCCGCCGTTCACTGTGCGCCGCCATAACAACAACAACAACAACGGACCTCCTATCCATCCTACATGGTGTGTGTGCATGAACACGGGAGATCCCATGGAAACACATTTGGTACAAATACATGTAAACCAGGGAACATCTTGGGTTGATGGTTTTTGGGTTGACTTTGTGGCATTGTGGTGATTTATTTAACCATTTTGATTCATAAACAGAAGTTATTCATAATTAAATAAGGTATTTTGTTGTTTGTAAGTGAAATAAATAATGATAAATATACTGTACCTGGCCATGAACACTTGTTTCTAGTTGATTGAGGCACCAAGCATTGACGTTAAGGCGTTCTGATTGTGACTGCTGCGTTGTTAAGTATAAAGATGCTGTGTCATGCTACACAAGGTTTGCCTTTGAGTCTTTTCTTTCTGTTGCTCACAGCATTAGCTCTGGTCCTGGGGTCCTGACAACACTACGTATGGGTTCACGTGGGCTGCCAGGGAGAGGTTTTCACCACCTTTCACTTCCCAATGGCAGCTTGGCGTGACAGCAGGAAACATGGGATGAAAACAAAGCTCTTGTTCATTTGGTGTTTTGTGAAGCAGCTCTAGGTGTGAAGTACCATTTGGCAGTTGTGCTTTTGTTGAGTAAACCATCAGAACTACAAATGAACTAAATAGTTTCTAAGAACCTCTTTTAAGAAGTTCTGGAGAAAATGTCGGGGAAAAAACTATTTTTGCAGTTTTTACAGTTCAATTTGGTTTGAGATAGAAATTAGGATTAAAGAAGGTAAAGTTAGGTAAATGCTGTTTTTTGTTGAATGGCACTCAAAAGACACATTGTGTACTTCATCATCGTACTTCATTGACGGCTGAATCCTGAAGTGAGGCAGAAAAGTAACTTTTCAGAGTTTCTTGTTTGTTAAAGTACAAAGCAAGATGCATTGTACCCTCCAGCTCTCCATCTCGTCCTGTCGTGGTGTCATGGTGTAACCATACCCAATCTCCAATCCAACTTTCCTGTTTACCGTCACTTCCTGCATCCTTTGTTGCCCTTTCTTTCTCACTTTGACCCCTTCCTGCCTTTTTTCTACACCTTCTCCATACTCCTTCCAAACTCTGATCTCTCCATCCTTCACATACATCCTTGTTCTGCGTATAACTTGCTTCGGTCGCCTGTCTCATCTGGTCATTTCTATCTTTTTGTTCTGCTCTTTTACTGCCAAAGATGGCCACCCTCTATCCCTACTTCACACACTCAGTCCTCGTCCTTATTCTCTGCTTCTGCCTCCCTCATCTGGCTGCATCCCAGTCTGCCTGTCTGCCTGTTATAAACCATTGTTTTCTGCCGACGTTCAGCCTTCAGTCCAAACCGACAACAACAAGAACGCCTGTAACCCCCGGCTATTTTGACTGCCACTGGACACATGAACGCAGACACACACATTCAGAGCTGAGGACGACAGGCCCGTCTCTCTCACTCTTGCCCACACTTACTCTCCCAATCACATACAGACCTTTGCCTGAAATGCATGCTGGGTAGCCTTCGATGATCCCTCCATATGTCTTTGACAGTGTATGTATATTGAACATAGTATATATAAATATGGACTCCGCAAAAGTGAAGCCAACACATCTTGATCGGCCCCTGGTGGCTGGCTGCAGTATAGGTCATAAACCCCGCCCCCTCAATGTTAGCGGATAACAAAATCAAAGGACACGTCAAATACAATTTCTTTTTTTTAGGTAGTTGTTATAGCGCTGATGTATGTTCAAGTGTTTGTTTTTCTGATAGGTTTGATTTTAGTGTGATTGACAGCTGCTCCGGCTGAAGTAAATGTATGTAAATGCCAAGAGTGTAACTTTCATTTTCAGTAACCATTTCAAACATAAGTTCATGAAGTCTATGTTTCATGCAGTCACTAACTGTGTCGCTTGCTAGCTTAGCATTTCCACTGACAGGGAGCTGACTGTCGGACCGTCGTGTGTTTGTGTATAATGTTTCCATAACCCGGATCACCAGTCCGTGTAACACAACGTGTCAATTTGACCCTCGATGTTTTCATAGAGATATTATGACCAGCAAGCATGGCGATCACAACAGTTAAGTTCAGCAGCTCTCACGCTAACCAGCCGCGCTCGCGACTGCGTCGGGTTGGACTTGGAAGTGGAGACACGTTGTCCATCTTTATTATCTTTATGTTTCTGTCTTAGTGCAGGGTATTTTAATAGCTTGTCTGAAATGATCAGTTAAAGGTATTTATTATAATGACTACAAAGGTACTTTTGGTTTTCTGTGCGGGTCATTGTTCCCACAACCTGCAAATATTCTGTGGATGTGCCTCATGATGATTACCACACTTTTAATGTAAACGATCTTGTGCGAGGGGTTGATGTTCATTTACAGTAACTGAAGACTGAAGCACCAGAGGTAAATATGACTCGTGTCTCATCATGTGGTTGTACTGATAGAATTGATCAAGACAAGAGGTCATCGTGGAGGAGGTGTTGGGTTTGCATTAGGACCAAACGGAATCAACAGCAAACTCAAACTGGAGCAGATCAGAGAGCAAGGAGTCGCTTTACTAAAGTGCAGACTTACTGGAAAGAAATGTACTTACTCTCTGATATACTAGATCTATCTATCTATACACTCTCTGATATACTATCTATCTATCTATACACTCTCTGATATACTATCTATCTATATACTCTCTGATATACTATCTATCTATCTATACACTCTCTGATATACTATCTATCTATATACTCTCTGATATACTATCTATCTATCTATACACTCTCTGATATACTATCTATCTATATACTCTCTGATATACTATCTATCTATACACTCTGATATACTATCTATCTATCTATATACTCTCTGATATACTATCTATCTATATACTCTCTGATATACTATCTATCTATACACTCTCTGATATACTATCTATCTATCTATATACTCTCTGATATACTATCTATCTATATACTCTCTCATATACTATCTATCTATCTATACACTCTCTGATATACTATCTATATACTCTCTCATATACTATCTATCTGTCTATATACTCTCTGATATACTATCTATCTGTCTATATACTCTCTGATATACTATATACTATACTATATACTATCTGATATGGGGCTGTTTTAAAATAAATCCCTGCTTTACTCTGCAGTTGAGGTAAATAAAGGCCACTATTGGACAATGTATGGTTGCATTATTTTCAAGCTTTAGCTGTATAAGCCAGACGGTTTAAAGTAGTAGTTTCCTGCACACACCTTGTATGGTTGTAAATCACTCTAACTTCAGTGGAAATCGCAGTTTTGATTGAACAGGAACTCAGCAATCATGGAGACGGAGCTGGAAGTGTTTTTGTGCCAAACAACCAGCTGAGTTCCTGTTGAATGCTTTAAGGCTCGACTCAGAGTTAGCCTGGATGGTGTGTGTGTGTTGTTGTTGCATGTATGAGCGTGTCTTTCTTTCATGAATGTTTCTTACATGCTACGTGGCAGGATGATAGATCAAGTGCATACACTGTGTGTGCTAATGTGTGATAAGTCTCATGTTTCTGTGTGTTTTGAATAGCCTCAGTTTGATTATCCAAGTGTGTGCATATGAGCGTGGTAGAATGGGGGGGTGGTAATGGAGTGTGATTCTCCACATGTGACTAGATGGAGTCTGACAGACAACAAGGTCTCTTTACCAGGGGCTTTACTCTTCACCCGTCTCCCATAACTCCCATCTCTTCTTCTACTTCTTCTTCTCTCTCATACTGAGCACTAAGATCGGAAAGGCTGGGAGCACTTATTGTCTCGCACATAGGTAAACCATTCTGCAAAGAAACATGCAAGCTTGCAAAAAACATTCACATAGTCTCACTCGGTTGTTTAATGCTACTCTTTATTTCGACTTCCCAGCTCCTGCCGTTTCTTTCTCCCATCTGATTCATCCCTCTTTCTTTCTTTCTTTCTTTCTTTCTTTCTTTCTTTCTTTCTTTCTTTCTTTCTTTCTTTCTTTCTTTCTTTCTTTCTTTCTTTCTTTCTTTCTTTCTTTCTTTCTTTCTTTCTTTCTTTCTTTCTTTCTTTCTTTCTTTCTTTCTTTCTTTCTTTCTTTCTTTCTTTCTTTCTTTCTTTCTTTCTTTCTTTCTTTCTTTCTTTCTTTCTTTCTTTCTTTCTTTCTTTCTTTCTTTCTTTCTTTCTTTCTTTCTTTCTTTCTTTCTTTCTTTCTTTCTTTCTTTCTTTCTTTCTTTCTTTCTTTCTTTCTTTCTTTCTTTCTTTCTTTCTTTCTTTCTTTCTTTCTTTCTTTCTTTCTTTCTTTCTTTCTTTCTTTCTTTCTTTCTTTCTTTCTTTCTTTCTTTCTTTCTTTCTTTCTTTCTTTCTTTCTTTCTTTCTTTCTTTCTCATACAACAGATACATGTTATCAATTGCTCCAGACGGCATGGATGTGATGCTTGGAACGGTATGGTTTGGAAAAGTCTTGAATTCAAATCCATTCTCCCCCCGAAGCGCCTGCTCTAGCCTTCACTCAATCCTCCCCAAGGGGGGGAGACAGAGCTGTGTGTGTGTGTGTGTGTACGTTGTGCTTTTTTGCCTTGAGACAAATCGAGAGAAAGAAAGAAAGGAATTGAGGGGAGAAAAACATGGAGTGAAAGAGAAAACTGGAGGGGAGGGGGCCTTACTCACTCCACCACAGTGGGTGGGATTTGGGGGCTGGCAGCAGCCAATTGGCAACTGCAACTTGGTCACATGAGCATTGTAATAATCAGTGAGAGAACCAGAGAGGGAGAGAGAGAGAGAGAAAGAGGGAGGGGACGAGGGAGAGATCTGCACATCCAGTTCACCCTCAGCGTGTGCTTGGGTTCAGAGCAGAGCCACCGCACCAGAGACTCCACACACAGAGCACCTGAGTGACTGAACGAAGAGGAACAACAACGCAAGGCAACAAAGGAAAAAAACGGAGAGAAGAGAAGTGTTGAAGATTACCTTTTGGACACCTGAGACTGAGATAAAGACAGACTGGGAAACAAAGAAAAGGGGGGTGAACTAGAATAGAAAGGAGAGACAGCATGTCTTCTCTCTCCAATCAGCAGCCTGGCTCTCCTTTCTCAGAGTACAGCGAGCTCTGTAAGGTGCCGTCCCTGACGCCCACCGTGCCGGCTCAGAGCTGGGATTGGCAGCCCCCCATGGACATGGGCACCCCGAGGGTCCTTGTGGTAGGTGGGGGTACTCTGGCATCGACCGGACTCACAGATGAGGACAAGCTGTGCTTCTTCGAGCAAACGGGCAGGGGCAGCGTGGATGCGGAGCTGAAGGTGCCAAGCAGGGTTGGGGGCATCTCTGGAAGCACCTCGCTGGGTAACGCATCACTGGGCAGCGCAGGGGAAAGCCCAGACAGCCCTCTGTCCTCCTCCCCATCCCCTTCCCCAGCTTCCCCGGGCAGACTACCCTCTGCCCTAGGATGTGGGGGTACTAGCAGGGTGTACCTGCCACCAGTTCCTGGATCCCCAGCCAGGCGTATGGAGCTGTCATCACCCACAAGTGCCATGCCTCCACACTCAATGGGTGCCTCACTGATAGAGGCATCGCCCCCTGAGCCACGGGGCAACTCGATTCTTGCTGAATCCAGCCCAAAGGTCGCCATGCCCCAGGTGGCCCCTAACTACTGCGTCATTGGAGTTGTCAATGACAATCACTTGGAGAGGGCTAACGAGGTTGTGGCGGGAGCCGGGGCAGCCCTGGGGGCCCAACAATTATCCGAGGACTCTTCAGGGGACAACAGCGAAGAAGAAGAGATAGAAGAGGAGGAGGTGGAGTTGGAGCCTTGTTTTATGGGGCGAGCTGAGCAGCAGAGAAAGGCTATGCGCCGCGCAATGTCCGAATGTTCCCACCTGTCAGTACCGACCAGTCTAGAGCTGCCTGATAAATACCCAGGTGGAGATGGGGCAGGACTGGACGACCTGGTGTCGCCCATGGGCGGTCCACGTCGCTCACCACACTCCATGAAGCGCTCGCTTACCGTCGCGGAAGATCAGTCCCAGACCCCGCAGCCCACCCTCTCAGCAGCAGGCGCCACACAAAACGACCTGCGACAAGCCCCACCTGAACCCCGACTCTGCCTCTCCCCATTCCCTCTGCCGAAAGACTGCGATGCTGGCTTCCCTCTGTCACCACTGGAGGCCCCATTTGAGGGCTTTAAGGTAGAGAAGGAGCCAGGTGGCATTGTGCTTTCAGTGCCCCTCAGCCCCAAGGGGTTCGGCGGCATGGATTCCAGCTTTCTTCTGCAAGTAGACTCCGACAGTGAAGGGGAAACCGGCTGCAAATCTGACACGGCTAAAGATGCTAAGTTCGGTGGCAATGAAGCAGACACTAAACTCAACACTGGTGCAGGTGTAGACTTTGGAGCTGCCAACAAATCGACATGGGACATTGGTGGTGACCTTGCCTCCGTTGGCTATACCAGCCTCGGCTTGAACTCCAGCACGAACCCTTTCATCACAGGGGATGGTAGGTAGAGGCCATGTTTGCAGTCCCCCTTCCCCCGTTTAACTCTGCTTGTTCACCAACTGTCAAAGTCTGACTGGCAAACATGTTGATATGGAGAAACTGAGGTTTTAGGTTAAAGCTTTTTCTGGCCACAGCTCTGCTGGCAGGATGCAGGATAGTGCGATGTATAACTTTTACGGACTGCTGTGAAACGTTTTGCGGATACGAACATGTAATCTATGAATTGATAGATTGTTAAAAACAATGCCGGTACAAGGCCCAGCAGAGTATATAACTGAAATCTTAAAACATCGCGTGGAAGTCCAACAATGTAATTCAGCGATGACACCCAGAAGAAGGGGAATGGTGAAGAGTTAAAGTGGGTGCAGCATGCAGGGAGGGGACTAAGAAGGTCGAATAAGAAAGATGATGTGTTGATTGAGTGTTGTCTTCTGTTTGGCAGCTTTGTGAGCTACAGTGAGGCACAAACAGAAAGGACATCTTGCTGCCAACAATTCCAAGGACTCATTATTCAAATAGCATGTCAATGCTACCCCAATCACTGACAACTGTATGGTGAGGGACATATTGTAAAGACCTTTTGCATGCTCTCCAGTTGATTGTAGATTGCGGTTCATGACGAAGGCAGCGGTTGTTCAGTCATTGCTCTAGCGCTTCATTTATTGACAGTCGGTTTCAAACCAGACGTGGTTTTCTGGTCTAAGCTTGCAAATGGCTCGGGGCTAGGAATAGCTGCAGACTGAGAGACGGAGTGTCAGACAGCGAGTGAGACGGAGAGTTAAAGTGAAAGAATGAAAAGCTGAGAGAAGTCGACAGCAACAGAGCCCCCCCCTGGGGGCTACTTGACATTCCGCGATGGTAGTATCTGTCCCGCTGTGTTGGTCAAACACTGCGTGCCAATTTTAGACACAGATCAGACTACAGAGCGTGTGACAATTCAAAGTGTGTAAATACCGGGACAACGGGTATATTGTCTTAGTTTTTTGCATTTGTGGACACAGGTGGCTGTCTTCATGGGTCTGTTCATGTCTATGCAAATGTGTGTTGCAGCTCTACAAGCTCTCAGCATGAGGTCGTGTACTAGATGACTCCTGCTGACATTTCTGATGCAGGGTCAGGGTAACGGGGGCCATGATAGCTGATGGAAGACATGTCTTTGTCCACCCTCATTTCCCATCATACAGCACGCTTCCCTCATTTTCTGTCAGTCTACAAGGCCGTCTCTTTGTGGCCCATCCTTCTGAGCAGTCAATGCTCATTAGATTCTTGGTAAAGACAGGCAGAGCCAAGATGGCTGAAAGCGGGTCACAGTCACATCAAATGATGAGCCGAAATGGGGTCACCGACCCCATTGGAACGCGGCCCAGAGACAGCGACCGTCTCCCTCTTCTCTTGTTGTCCGTCTCGGTGTTTCTTTATTGTCCTCACAAACCTGTTTGTGGCAGAAGCCAACCAGGCCTCTGGAGTATTAAAGGGGCAGTGATCTTTATCCCCCCCCCCCAAGTCTAAACAGCAGCATGGCAGAGTCATCGAGCCACGGGCTATGTGTTGTATTCATGCACGTGCTTTGGAGTGCGATTTACACAAACAGCTGCAAATGTGAAGTATGCAACAGCTTTGTCTTAGCTCCATCGCTCTAGAGGAGTTGTGGAAAACGATGATAAGCAGATTTTAAAAAGAAGAAAGAACATTGGGTGGGGTGGGATTAAAAATATACAAGGAAACAAAGGAAACGGGAGGAGAGATGCAGATGAATGTATTATGATGGGAAACAGGAAGTGAAGGTTTAGGCTGAACCACGCTCGGACAGATGAGGAAGGTTTCAATAAAAGATGTAACGATCAAGAGAAGAAAGATTGAAAAAGAGAGAGGAGAAGTTGATTATGAAATGATTTTCATCTCGCAATATTTTGTCATTTGAGGCCGATTTTCAGTTGCTTCGCTCTCAGAATCAAGCAGACAATTGTCACATCGTGTTCCGTCGGGAGAAGACGATGTAATGTTCTCTCTGGCTGCTTCTCTCTGTGTTCGGCTGGAGGAAGTGACTCTGGGCCGTGTGCATGTGTTTGCTTCATGCTTGTCACAGTAAAAATGCAGCACTGCGTGCATTTTTATTTGCATAATTGTTTGTTTGCCTTTGTGTGCGCATCTTTGTTTTAGTTTTGTGTGATTTGCATTTACAGACAAATTTACCCTTGGGGATGAATAAAGTACATTTCTATTCTATTCTATTTATCCGTATGCATCTATATCTTCAGATGTCTTCAACACACAGATGTGTGTATATTTGTGCCTGTGGGTATCTTTTAATCCTTGGTGCATTTTGATTATAACTCAATCAAGCTACAGTATGCAGACTTCCCTCACATACTTCTGGAATGAGCGCTACTTACTCTTTTCCCGTGATAGGTGAAAATGTTCGCTGAGTCTGAACTCTCATAAATCCATTCAGAACAAAAGAATAAAAAGTTTGCACTGTAACCAAATTTATTGTCCCATAAAAAACGCGTTTTGACTTTTTCTCCAGTATCAAAAGTTCTCCAGTTGATTGTTATCTTGTTTCAGCAACTTCGCTGCAGACTTTAGAGACTGCTGCCACTCGTACAGTAGCTGAGCTGCCAGCAAGTCTTTACTGGACAGCAGACAGAGGGCCTCCCACTTCAGATAAACCCACAAAGTCCACTCTCCACTCTGTTACCACTTCACCACCACTTCAGAGCGCCCAGCGTGTTTGATGTGCTACCAAAGGGCAGTGACGGAGTGTAGCTTTCACCTCACAGAGAGTGCTGCTGTCAAGGCTGGCAGACCAGTCATGCCCCTGATCCACTTGAGGAGCCAAATGAAGGCCTGGTGAAGGATGGAAATGTCAGTTGATGAGAAATTCGTTTGAACCTCTGCTTATCTGCTTTATATTCCTTATGAAACATAATGATCCTTTTCAGTTACTTCTCTCTATGTAGCTTCACCGGTGAGGAAACAACCTTCATGAACTTTAAGTGTGGAAGGACCGGTGTGGATTCTCCCACAAAGAAGCAAACACCTTCTTAAGTGTGCAGATGTCTTGCAAATGATCAAATACCAGTTTAAAAATGTCAGACATGACTTTCTTTAACATACATTTCTAAAAATCATCAATGTATGAGACAGCTTAAATATCTCTCTTTTTTAAATGGAGGAGTAGAGTCGGCAGCATATTTTACCACATTGATAAGAAGGAAAGAAGAAGAAAAGACTTGAGTTGAGGTGTAGCTCTTCAGGAGAGTCTGACAGCCCTGAATGAGCTGTAAGTGTTGTCATTATGCTAATGAACCCTTTAATTGAACTGGCTGGCTGCACCCAGATGCTCATTGTTCTCTGAGGCATATATTATACGAGGGAAGCCCACGGCGTACTGCAGCCTCAGCAGCTCTGCTGACGCGGCAGGTTGAGATGAACCGGAGGTCTGAAGGTTCGTTCAGGACCAAACGCAAAGCCACTTTCAGACGTGTGGATGCTGAAATATATTGTCATGACTGCAGTTGGGGAGTTACTATTGACATTGTTCTTGACCTCCACTGTGCCAGCATGTACTCATTTGATTGATGCTTCCAATCACAGGCCCCGTCAATAATGGAAGTGAGCGATTGCTTTTTCCTCTGCTTGTTGCCTGATGGTACAAGCACAGTCCCATTGCTCTGGTGCTCTTCTTCATATGTCTTTGCTAGAATCTGCTGAACAAAGGGTTGGGAAAATCACGAGGTCAACGTTGTGAACAATGAAGAGAATGAATGAATAATGGAAGTTCCAGTCTGCTGTAATAACATCTCTATCAAGATATAAACGCTGGCCAAATCTGTTCCTAATAACGGGATGAAGGAAATATAACGTGGAAGAGGAAATTAAGAGCTGTTTACGTCTCATCTAAATAGTTTTCTCTTCTGTGTTTATGGCTGAAGAACAGTTGAAAAACGGTGTTGGCAGGATGTCTAAGTTCCTTCATTTCTCTTTTTTTCATCTGTGAAATAGATGGAACAAAGTTTTGCCAGGAACATTTTTTAACGAGCAAAAATGTTTTCTCCCACAGTTAACAGACAGAGGGCCTCCCACCTTTCATGAACCTTTCACCTGCTCTTGAGTCATAAACATAGGATAGATAATTATTTGAATCAGACTTATAAAATGGATGAGCATATCTTTTGTTCTCATTTGAGTCTCAGGGCTTCCAGACACATCTCAATCAGTGTTAAGAGAAAGAAAGGGCATCGTGAAGAAGAGTCGCACAGGAGAGTGTGACGGTGATGAGGATGGGTGCATCTCTGCTTCTGAAAGGTGAAGCCAATGCTGAAGTGTCATGAAGCTGCAGTCTCTCTAGTGTCCACCAGGGGGCGACTCCTCTGGTTGTATAGAAGTCTATGAGAAAATGACTCTACTTCTCTCTTGATTTATTACCTCAGTAAACATTGTAAACATGAGTTTATGGTCTCAGTCTCTAGTTTCAAGTCTTCTTCAATACAGCATGATGTTCATTTAGTACATGATGCTCCATTTAGAGTCACACAGACCATAAAGCAGGGGATGCTTTAGGGCGGGGCTACACAGTGATTGACAGGTCGCTACCACGCCGTTGTCTGGTCTGGGAGTCGTTTGTGTTTTCGTCTTACAACTTTAACCCTTTCACAGTGGATTTTCACTTCATGAAACTCAATAACATTTAAGTCGACTAAACTGTCATATTTTTTATTGCTGTTTACTGTTTAGTTTATTTATATTACTTGATTTTTATCTTCATTTTATTACTTGTGAGCAATGCTGCTGTAATCCTGTAATTTCCCCACTGAGGGACTAATAAAGGATTATCTTATCTTATCTTAAAATTGTCTTATTCAGCGTTGGGTTGTACTAAGCTCCTCCCTCTTATGTCACTTCTGGTTGCAAAAACCCAAATGGTGACTTCCAAAATGCAGAACTTGCGTCTTCAAAACGGCAGTCCATAAACCAAAGGGTGATGTCGTGGTTACTACGTCCACTCCTTACATGCAGTCTATGGTTGGGTCACACCTCCTGCTGTTTCCTTAAATTAAGCCATTTTCACCGGGCTCATCGACGGCTCTGACACACATCACATCTCTGCAGTCATTAGAGATCAAGTTGACCTCCAGAGCCTCTCATTGTTTACATTTAATAAAAAACAAAGGCCTTCTTTGTTTACTTTGCGTGCTCCCATTTCTGTTGTTCCCTTTCCTTTGTCTTGTCACAGCGCTGTCTCACTGTGAGGTCAGGTTCTTCTTTCTTCTCGTAGATAGTCACCTGTTAGTGTTCACTCTGGTCTGATGTCTGTCACCGGTCCAGGTCTGGGGTCGCTCTACGTTATGTACGCTAACAATGTCATTTCATTCCGCTCAAAGGTTCACGGCCCAATTCCCTCGTCTTGTTCCCTCCTCTCCTCCGCCTCTTGTCCTCCCTCCTCTCCTCCGCCTCTTGTCCTCCCTCCTCTCCTCCGCCTCTTGTCCTCCCTCCTCTCACCTCACTCACTATCAGCTCATTCAGTGCACCTGTCAGCCTCCCTCATCATCAGCCTAACTCCCTCACCTGCCTCTGTTCACTAATCAAGCACTCCCTCCTCATCAGCACAACTCCCCTCACCTGCCTCTATCTGCCTCTCAGTCACTCACTGCCAGCTCATTGTCTACCCGTCTGTTTGGCTCGTCCTGTTCCCGGCTTCCCCGCCTGCCTCGTCCTGCTGGATTTCCCCCTCGTCTCTGTTGTGTTCCTGTAAGTTCCCTGTTCTGACTTCATCATTCATTAAATACCTGCTTCACTCTACTTCTGGTCTTGTCTGCACTTGAGTCCTCCACCACACCCCGTGACACATTGTGGTACAACTTCAGTTGTCTGTTTTCTTAAAGTATCGACACACACAACACAAGCTGGGGGCTTGAGTCCAAACCTTCCTCAACCCATGTGCAGCTACAGAAATAGACCACGTCTGTATCCTCGTTCATAGAATACTCTTTTAAAACAACAAAGCTCATTTATACATCTTGCATCCACATAGGTGGGAAGCAGGCGTCTGTACGTTTCTCTGAGTCAGGCGCACAATGTATTGTGGATGTGGAAGGACACACGGGATGCGCTGTTATCTACTATGTTGTATTCATTTTACACATGTGGACGTCAGAGGATCCATCTCCCAAACTGGAACACAGCTGGAGTTAGCAGCTGTTGTTGGGTCATCATCACCCAACGATGGCCGATGTTTCATTCAGTGAGTCGGCAGGAGAACTGTCTTCCTTTGCTCTGTTGGTATTGCACCATGTTGTGGTTTGGCCGGGCAGCGACGCCGTCCACATTTGTAGTATTTTGGTCTTTTATTTATGTCAAAGAAGCAGGTCTGAAATATTCCACTTCTTTTACAAACTCGGCCTTCAAGTGTTTGACTTCTGAATTTTTCCGTACTCTGTCGATCAGCGTTATTATTTTTCCATGAACCCCTTCAAGAAGAATGACAGGAATATATAGGAGTCCTCATCAGCTAGTCTCCATCCTCTGCTTGATGATCTGGAGGCTCTCATCCAGACATTAGGACCTCCTATCTTCATGTGATACTATTGATGCCAGTATGGATCCAAAGAACCATGAAAGGGAAATTAGCTACATGTTGTTGTTCAAGCAGGCGTGCAATCACTGATGCTGAGACCGAACATCCTTCGCTTTGCAAATGCGACGCACATGCAACCAAAAATCTGTCCAAGTGAGACCAAACGTTTTTGCGCCTGACATTTAGCACGGCTGTCTCTGAATGTATGTGTGTGTGTGTGTGTGTGTGTGTGTGTAGCGTTACTCAAAAAAAGTGTCCTTTCCCAGTAAATGTCAGGACATTTTCCTCTGTTTCTTTAGATCAAACGTTACGCAACAACAAATCACTTTAGCATTTCACTTATTGTCCACATGACCAGATTTGGAGGATTTTTTGGGGGAAACGGCCCAGCACACAGTATCAACAGTGTTAGATTATAGACGGACTTATAACAAATCACTCTAAGATGATCACAGCATGGTTAGCTGAGCAGAGAAAGCGGCGTATTTAGGAGCATGATGCAGGGGTGCAGGGGTGCATTCACTAGAATTAGAAGGCAGAATTCACAAGTCGTTACGCTAGAACAGACCCGGTGAACAGACCTGTATCGTCTCCAAGAGGGCAGGAATTGGCACAAGTAGCCAGTGTGAAATACAACCTTTCTCTGATGCACAGTGATTTGATTGATTCACTGGACGATGCTCTGCAGGTCTCTGTGAACTGCTGCAGATAACTCTGCGTGTTTGGAAATTGGAAAAGAGGCCTTTTGTTTATCTGACATGTTGCTGTGATTTCTAATTCAAATCAATTGTCTTTCCAGTAAAATCCGACAAGATGGCCAAGACGGAGAAGGAGGAGGAGAAGCCGGAGGACCAAGTAAAGAACGTGGACCTGTTTGACCCTCTGTTTGATAGAGCTGAGCAGAAGAGCGTGAAGGTGGAATACGCAATCAGCGAGAGTCCAGCCAAGGTGGAGAAAGAGAAGGAGACAGAGATGAAGGATGCAGGGAAAGTTAAAGAGATGGAGAAACAGACAGAGAAGGAGAAGGAGGCAGAGATGAAGGATGCAGGGAAAGTTAAAGAGAAAGAGATGGAGAAACAGACAGAGAAGGAGAAGGAGGCAGAGAGGGTGAAGGAGGCAGAGATGAAGGATGCAGGGAAAGTTAAAGAGGAGAAAGAGATGGACAAAGTGAAGGTGACGGAGAAACAGACAGAGAAGGTGGATGAAAAGGAGACAGAAAAGGAAAAAGAGAAAGTTGAGTCAATTCAGCAGAAGGCAGAAATTAAGAAGATAGAAGAATCACAGGATAAACTGGCAAAGACGGAGAAAGTAGTAAAAGTGGAGAAAACCGAGGATGTGGGAAAAGTGGACAAAAATGAAAAGTCCACAGTGCACGACAAAACGGAGAACACTGAGACGCTTGAGAAAACAGAGATGAAGGATGGCAAAGAGCAGCACACGGACAAAGCGGAGAAGACCCCGGAGCAGCAGCCGACACCCGTCAAGCTAGAGACCAGTTCTGACAAGCTGGAGAAGAAGGCCGACACGGAGACAAAGGCGACGCCAGAGGTGGGAGACGCCAAGAACGAGAAGGCCGACGCAGACAAAGCCAAGGCAGAGGAGAAAGAGCCCGGGAAGGGCGATGAGGAGGAGAAGCAGCAGGACAAAGTGCAGGCCAACAAAAAGATTGTGGAGAAAAAGGATGACAAGAAGGACAAGGCTGCAAGAGCAGACGGAGGAGAGAAGGCCAAAAAAGCAAAACCTGCAACCAATGGAAGCAGCGCCCCACTGAGCAGGGACCTGGCAAGTGCAGACAAGAAGACGAAGGTAGGCGTTGTCGTAAGCTACGGGATGTTACACACCGATAGGATCCATAGACTCTATGCTGAACACAGACTCGTGCCCATTTCCCACCTGGAAATCAAGGTTAATAGGGTTTTTTATGGCGAGCAGTATTGTAGGACCAGTTTTAATATCTATTGTTTTAAAGGGACACACTGTGAGGTACGGCCTAGTTTGAGCTTCAATAGACCAACATTTGACACCTCGTACATCTCTTGCTTAGATGGATTGCTGAATGGGCTTACCGGGGACACGCCCAAGGGCTCAGTGGCCCGTAGCCAACTGTAGAATGTATACTTGGTACGTTATACTCGTACCAAGAGACTCAAAACAACCTCAAAGAGACACAAAATGACTTCAAATTGACAAAATGACAAGAAAGAGACTCAAACTGAAACCACCTCAGATATCACCTTGATCGAGGGATATAGCTGAAATGGTTTGGGTTTTGATACGCTGATACATTTTGAAGGTTTAAATGGCAGAAAGACCTTCTTGACGCATGCTGCTGCAGCTTCGCCTGCTGCTTCCTTCATGCCGACTGCATATAAGTACAAAAACACCTATTTCAAGTTGCGTATATTCACATTTATAACGTGTACATTAAACAGAAGCAATGCTCATCATTATTTCACGAAGTATTAGTGTCATTCCGTGTCAAATCAGGTGGTTACAGTTGGCAGTTTTTGCAAATCTCATGTATATGCTGAAAAGTCCTGTAAAACATTTTGGTTGAATGTTATGTTTGCCCCCAAACGCGTTTCAGGCAAGAATCCTTTTCTTTCTCTCCAGACAGTTACTACTGCAGTTAAATGGTGCACAACGCATCCAAATGATGTAAGGCACAGACACGAGGCCGACTCTACATGACTGAGTCTCAAAACAATATGCAATTCTTAAAATAAAAAAGTATTTAACAGAAACGTCTTGATTGCTCTCAAACAGCATAATGCATAAGGTTTGAACAAAATCATAAACAGATTGACTTTGACACAGAAAGAGCCATATGATTTCTACTGTGATGCTGCTCAACCTCCCGCCGTTATCATCTGCTTTCCTTATTCTTTTGCCTTCCTTTGCTTTCCCTCTTTTTGCTCCATCGCTGCTGAATGTTTTGGGCCTGCGTCGCAGCCGGCTGCTGGGGCGACCAAGCCGAGCGCTGCTGCTGCTAAAACACGTCTGGGTGCTGCAGCTGCCGGTGGCTCGGTCACAGCTCCACCTAAGCGCCCCGCGTCCTCCACCACCACCTCCATCTCAGACAAAAAAACAACCACAACCAAGGCACCATCCACGGCCGCTGCTGGTCCAAAGCGGCCCTCCACCACTTCCACCAGCCGCCCAGCACCATCCACCACCACTGCACGGGACGTCAGACCCAAGGTAACGTTCGGCTGTCAGGACGTCCGTCAGAGGCTGTTCTACTGAACAAGGACTTCTCCGACACTTCATAATGAATGGATGAAGTGTGACCAAACATGTTAAATGTCTAGCTTTTGATGCTTTGGGACCCTCAAACACTCTGTTTCCTGACCGTCTGGTCTGCATGCCTTTTAGCACTCGCAGTAGTTTATCACAACACTTTGATGACTCGTGGTCAAAGGTTGCAGCTTCAGGGTTTCAGTCCAACCTCAGAAACACAGAGTGCTTCTTTAAAACAACTCTGACAGAAGTAGGTTCCACTTTCAAAAACAGCATCGTTAACAACAGGTTCATACGTTGTTGCTAATGACTTTATTAATAAATTGACCCTCCCCTCAAATGTAGCTTGGCCAATCATAGCGTAGCATCAGCCCGCCCTGACAAGAGTCCGACAACTGTTTGGATCTGTTCCATAGACTCATGAGTGGATGTGGAGCTGGTCGTGGTTACTTGTTGTGTAACAGTGATGCTCGTTACCCGGAGAGGTTGGAAGGAGAGGAGAAACCTGTGGAGCTAACATTAGCAGAGTATGTTAGCTCCATTAACTGTGCTGGCCACTTAAGGTAAACCGACTGTACGCATGCTGCTTTATCTCTTTAATGATCACGGTGAACAAAGAGCTCCCTGCTTTACAGGAGCGCTGTTGTTCCTCCATGTCGTTGTCTTCTGTCTGGATCAGCAGGTGTTGAGCTGGTTCACTGTCACACTGATCGGTAGCTTTAGCTTCTGTCTTCATCTTTTCAACCTGTTCTCACTGATGAATCAGTTTCACCTCCTGGATGTATCCTGTAGGCCCTTTTATCGGCTTCTCCCTGAAATTTAGTTTTTCCAAAAATGTAACTTTCTTCAGGTGCAGTTAGTGACAGTGTGGACTCCATGTTAGCTTTGACAGAGTAGCAGCAGGGGGGGGGGGGGGGGCTGTAATCCAAGAATATAATTTATGTTATTCTGGAATAGGACATTCTGTATCGTGTCTACTTCTACTTGAGTTCAATTTTGTAAATAGGACTTTTACTCTGTAGTATCTAGTAGAAGATCTGAGTGTAGCCACACACTGCTACCAGGATCTTAAGATTTGACTTCCTGGTGGTTGAGGGGTTCGTGCCAAGTCAACCAGCTCCCCTGTTTCCTGTTTGTATTCGCACTTCAAAGTCTCCAGTAAAGGTGAAAATGCCTAAAGATTAGTTTAATTAGACCGCTGTGTGGGTCATGTTATTTTTTGCCCAATGAGTCTATTGTCACATGATCGATCCCATAATACTGAGGCTGCAGGCCGCAAGGATAGACATTTCTGTGAGTACGTCCTCCTGACTTATTGATTACTTCATGTCACTAATTCATGTTCTGTGCTCTCAAAAGACTCGTCGGCCTTCTGTCACCCCGTCCAGTGGCCTCCTAACTGCAACACGCGTGAACTTCACAACCGCTAACAGTGAAGAGCCTTCATGCCGCCCGAGGCCGCGGGGTGACTCAGTGCAGTGTGGCCGGGATGACTCGGCTGTATGTGGAGCGTGGAGTCATCGTAGGGGTGATGAGGGGGGCGAGGAATATGGCGCTGAATGAAATGTGCAGTATTCAGGGAGCATCTAAATGTTACACGCAACGGGTTTTTGACCTGATTTTTCTCAGTGCAGTCCCTGATGACAGAAGCCATATAAAGAAGTCTTATGACCCACTTTGGTGCTAACAGCATTTGATTCATTGATGGTGGTTTTTCCATCCTTCACCGCTGACATTGCTCGCCATCACCCATCAATCTTTCTTTCCTCTCCTCACTTGACATCTCCGGTGTTTTTTTATTGTTCTTCCTCTCCAGACAACTACAGAGAGGCGCCCCCTTGTGCCAAAGACCAGCACCACCACCTCAGCAGGCGCCACCGCTGCCACCAGAAATGGAACCGCATCAACAGCAGCCAGTAAAACTGCTACATCAGCGCGCACGCCACTGTCTACTCGCACCGCTACCACCACTGCAGCCAGAAGGCCTCTGGGTAATGGCAGCCACTCACACACTCACACACACACTCACACAGATACACCTGTGCACGTTTTTGATGCTTGGTGTTTTTAGCTCTGTGCTTTTTATCCACACATGTTGCCCTCTGCAAAAACTACACCGCTCACCATCTGTGTTTCAGCCCCCAAGACAGACAGCAAGCCGGGAGAGGAGAAGAAGCCCGGCGCTCTGAGGACTTCTACAGGTATCACAGCACTCTGTTCACCTGTCGGAGTAAAACAAACACTCAAAGGAAGTTTTATTAACGTACAATCTTGAGTTATTGCCCAGCCTTGTTTCGCAAAAATTTGTTTTTCCAGACAGATTTTATTTTACGTAGCCACAGTCGTAGCTAGAATTGAGTATTTCCAGCCGCTGTGTGACCTGGCACCGTAGCGCCCCCCCCCCCCCCCCCCCCCCCCCGTGCTTTTGATCTCTGCGTATATCGATGTCCTCTGTCTTCTTCACTCTGCTCTCCTGTAATCCTTCTTCTCCGTTTTGCCTCCCCCCTCGCTCTTCCCACACAGTTACAGCTTTGCGCCTTCCGTCCACAGATTAGTTGACATTTCGGCAACATGAGGGCTGTTAGCAGAGAGAGTGTTGCTGAAAGGGCCTGGAGAGTTTAAAAACCCTTCACCACAGCAGCCTGATACGGCGGCTGGGTTTTTCTCAATTAAACACGTCTTAACGGGAGCTGGAGATGCACGGAAGGCTCTCAGAGGGATGACAGGACGCACGGTTCAGCATGCAGCCCTCTGAAAGAAAACAGCTGACGCATAGAATGTGAATTGACAGATTAGAAGTGCAGTGTGGCTCAGCACGCTCAGCTGAAATGTGCTCACCGGCAGGAGATAGAAGTGCAAGTGTAAGCAACTCGGTCTTGTTCACTGAGATGCTACATTGACATCGTTTTTTTTCAAACAAACAAAAGCCTTCAAAAGTTTGTCGTAATATATGTGGATGAAAGATGATCCCTCTGTGCCTCTTTTACTGACCAGTTCTTCTTTGTCCTTTTTGGCACTTTCTTATCCGTCAGTCGACTGTGAATGACGGATGAGATCCTTTGTGGTTTGGCTTTAGAGTTTATGAACACATAATGCACGATGCCTTTGGGTGTCTTGAGTTTTGTCATCGGAGTGTTGTCGCTTCAAACGTAGCTGAGAATTATCATCATTAACATTTCATCCCAGTGTCCCGAAGTGAGACCTTTCAAATGGATATCTAGCTTTGCAATGACAAATATGAAGCTCTGATTAAACTACGCGTTCATGTGATGCATACATTGACGATGCGTGATTAAAAAACAAATATATCTCCGGTCTGACTCTCTCTCACTCTCAGCAGACTCTACCAAGCCCAAGACCACCAGCACCACCACCAGCACCCGCAGCACCGCTTCCACGGCCGCTGCCTCTCGCACCCGAACCGCAGCAGCCAAACCGGCCACGCCCTCCTCCTCCACCACCACCGGTGCAGTACCAGAGAAGAAGCCCACGGTGCCCCGCACCCCTCGGCCCACTTCCTCATCCACCACCGCCGGCGCCGCCTCTAGGGCCACGGCTCGGCCCAGCACGGCACCGGCCCCCGACATCCGCAACGCCCGCTCCAAGATCGGCTCCACGGACAACATGAAGTACCAGCCCGGAGGAGGGAAGGTAGGTCCGACCGCCTGCAGCGTTCACACCTCTAGACGGGTGCTTTGCTTTTATCTTCTGACGCTGGCGGCCCCTCAACTAACAGCCGACGTAGCCTCAAGACCTGTTCAACATGCGACACTGGCTTCCTGCCGGTCCTCACTTCCACTTGATTCTGATGCTCTTATAAGAACAATAACCAGTATATGCATAAAACATTGATCGTCAGCATGATGCACAAGGTCGCCAGTACGCTACAGTCGAATACAGTCTGCAACTCCTTCCTCACGTCTTTGTCTTCCTTAATTCACCTGGTTTTCCATCTTCTTTTACTACCACCTTACCCATGCTGTGATCTTCTAACCACTCTTTCTCCACCTTTCATCCTCGCTCCTCGCACCGCCTCCTCCCTGTGTGTTATGTGGTGTTGTCGCTGACCCGGGATGGGTCTTGTCTCCCCAGGTGTCATCCACCTCTCAGAGCAGGGCCGCCGCCTCCAAAGAAACCAGCCAGGGCAAAGTGAGTCCCCTCCCCCTCCTCCCCACCATCACACACGCTCCACCTCCTTCTTTCACTCTCTCTGTCTCTGACTTTTATCTTCCCACATGTTTTTCTTTTCATATTTTCATACCTTTCATATTTTTTTTGTTGGTTTGTGCAAAATGTCTCCATTTGAAGCAAACTACAGCTTTTCTACTCCACGTCCAGGGTTATGTCTCTATTCAAATATACATCTTCATATTCCAAAAGTGTTACCCGGAGACGGATACAGATACAGCTGAAAAGAAGCACTATGCTTCTGTTAACATGTGTACAAACACAACGATATCACAACTTAAACGACAAAATCTGATGTGAAGTGTTTATAGGATATGAAATGTGTTGATAACTGTTTTACAGCCTCTCTTTAAATATATCCGATCAGGCAGTGATCTGCATATCTGTGGACACACACATATGCAGACGGAGCTGAGGTCTCGTCTGCTGCACCAGATCCCAAAGGTTGCATTGAAACGTGTAGAACATGAGTGTTTTCCTATTTTCCAACATCTATTCTCTTCTTTAAAGGACACCTGTCCAACATGTGGCCTCCCACTGTCGCTCAGTGCGCTGCATCCTGTTCCTTGTTCCTATTGTAAAGGCAGCAAATCTTTCCTTCAGCAGTGAAGTAGCAAACAGCAGCAGCTGTCTCACTCGCCTGACACTGATGCACAGTAACGCGCTGCAGTCGGTGCACAATTTATGATGTGGGTGCAAAAGCACGGGCCGCTGCTACGGTGAGGTTTCACCTCCTCGGTGCCGCACTAGCGCCCACTGCTGGTTGGTTCACTTGAGATGACTGTCTGTGTCTCAATGAAGAAGACGATTGTACAGCTAACTTGACTCCGAAGGTTTTTCTGTGTGAGGTTCGGTCTTTAACATCTCAGTCTAACCTGTCTCTGGACTACAGTATGGATGTTGCTCTTGTCGCTGGTCAGTCATTGTGAATAACGTGCTCTGAGGTCATGTGGATTCTACTCAACAGGGACGGATGTGTTGTGTTGCATGTGTGTGCTCTGAACCCCAAAACCCGCCGGCCAGATGGAAAAGCATGTTTTCTTTAAACAATCGCCAAAACGACCACGTTTATCACAGCCAGGAGCTAGAGACCCTCATTATCAACGGATTCTCGTCTTTCCATCGGTCCTTAAACGCATCAAGGGTGACGAGCGCTTCCATCAGTAAATCAACCAAAACTAAGCTTCAAATTGTGATATTTCATCAAAAACATTTTATTCTATGTCATTTAAAACTCTGAGCTCCTCAGCTCGACTAGGAAGCCATGATTGGTCCTTTTTATGATTTATGGCATTGTAACGGTTATTCTGCACAAAGACATTTTGAGTTATCTCTACTTCTACTCAAGGAAACTCCCCAGAACTGCTTGTGCTTCAGAGGGTTAACGTATTGTTTGTGTGGCATTCAGAGCTTCTGCTTTCCTTCTTCACCAGACTTTGATGAAACGACATTCGAGTGTCTTTCTGTCCGTTTGGATTTCTGTCACTGTCGCTATTCACATGGCAACACAAGCCATGATGTCAGACCGCTTCACTGCCCAGCAGTCGATATCAAGCGCACATCAGATGTTTCTTGTATTTGTCCAGCTGACCCTTGCCCTGTCCTCCTGTCCTGTCCTTTCTAACCCTGCCCGTGATGGTGACTTCTTCTCCCCTTCTCCTTTCTTTCCCTCTCTCCTTTTCTTTTCTCACCTCTCCTCCTTCCACGTCCTCTCCGTGCCCCCCCCTGTCCTCCCGTGGCTCTTCGCCGCTCTCCTCTTCCTCTTGCTGCTATGCTGTGTCCGTGTAGGTTCAGATAGTCTCCAAAAAGCTGGACTTCAGCCACGTCGCCTCGCGCTTGGGCTCCAAGGACAATATGAAGCACGTCCCTGGTGGAGGGAATGTAAGTACTGCCTGGCCTACAACCAGAGCTCACACGCATCGGCCAACTAGTCCCACAAACATGGCTTGATGACTTGGCTAAAAGGAACAACGGAGCGAAGAAGAAATATAATATTTTCAACTCTTTGCTCCTAAAAATAAAAAAAATATGAAGAGAGCCAGTTCTACAGTATAAAAAAGATGTCCGCCTTTATAAAAAGTTGAGTCGGCTACAGTACCTACGGCCTCAACACTCAGTGCTGCTCTGGTTTGGACCCTTGGAATCATTGGACAGCATGCTAGCAAGGCTGATGGACCCGCCCCTCCCCCAGAACCCCCTGCTTCCCTAAAGTCCCCCCGTGTTGTCCTCCCCTGTCACTAACTTACTAAACAAATAACAAAGTCGAGCGATAAAGGCGCCGATGGTCTCCGTCTCCGTCCGGTTGTGAGGAGAGGATCCCCATGGAGAGAGAGCCCATGTGGGATCTCTGCTTGTCCTGAAAGGAGGCCGTCCCCTCCGAGCTTCTTCTTGTGACGCGTGGTAGTTTACAGCTCATGTCTAAAGAGATTTTACCACATAGGAAGTGTTCACTTTCAAAGATGCTGTTGGAATCAAACACGGCTTTGCAATTAGTTTGGATTGTCAAAGTTGGGCAGCGACGGCAGCAGCATGATCTCAGAGTCTGAATTCTTCTCTTTGCACGATTGCCACAACATGGAGGACGGTGTGCGTTCCACCATTTGATTTATCCTGATGGTGGTAATACAAGGTGTGAATGAAGCCCAGTGTAGTATCACTCGGGATGAAAAGGCTTGTGTGACGTTCGACAGGTGCAGATCCTCAACAAGAAGGTGGATCTGAGTAAGGTGACGTCAAAGTGCGGATCCAAGGACAACATCAAGTACAAGCCTGGTGAGTGAAATGTTTTTATGAAATGCACGGTGCTCAACAGCTGCTGGCTGGTCCATCTCTGTGTACTCTGAGTTTATTAAGAACTAATGAGTCTAGAATAAACTGTGTAGCCAGAATACAGGCACTCAGAACCTTTATAAAGATGGCTGCATCGACACCCATTAAAACCAGTTTTTGATCCGACGGCCGTGCCTTTATAAACTCATATATTCTATTATATCAGGTCGATAGAGCCGAGGCTTCAAAACTCTTGTTTTCTCACAGGATTGATCCATCTCTGTCCTATGGGGCAAACATTGGCTATTTTACTGGTTTCCTGCACAGTTGTTGCTCATCATTGACATCCCAGAGAATGAATGAATAAATGGTTATTAGGATGTTAACTGACATATATAATTTTATGGACGGAGCAGTGCATCGATGTGGATATCATCATCACTGGTGTCAAACATTTATGAGAACGTATAAGAACATAAGCTTTTCTCATGGCCGGGTTGACTGTAAAGAAGGCTCATGCATACGTTGGCTTGTGTCCGTGCATGCAAAGTGTGAGATTGTCATTGATTGTCCGTGTGTGCGCTGCAGGCGGTGGGGTCGTGAAGGTCGAGTCCCACAAAGTGAGCTTCAAGGAAAAGGCTCGGTCCAAAGTGGGCTCCATGGACAACGTGAGCCATGCACCTGCTGGAGGAGACATCAAGGTGAGATCAGACTGCAGAGATCTTCATTTATTTTTATGAGCCGACCAATCACAGTGAAGAGGAATCGGGTTTCACTGCAAATGACGGTTCCTACAAAAATACATCAATACATCCTGATTGGTGCGGAGAAGAATGTGACCGATCAGCGTTTTCTCTCTGAGCCCCGCCCACTTCAACAACCAGAGACAGAAACTCTCATTAGTCTGATATTAACTAACCCAACCTGTTGTAGCTTTGTCAGGTAATGCGTGTGTTAATGTCGGAGTCGCTCAGAGTAACGGGCTGAAGAAATGCATGTTCAGGGCCAGACTGAGTCAGTTAGAGAGGGCAGTGAAACTCTCAGCTTGGTTTTAAAGTATGATTCAAGTCATCTGAGCAGATGAATGGAGCATTTATGACTTCGGGGGTTTCAGGTTTTTAGTGCTCGTTGCATCACTGTGTTCGTAATCTGAAAGATGTCGGGTGGCTTCGAGCTGCCATCGATGATGATGATGATGACGACAGCCTGTCATGAACCATCTCAGAGCCTCTCCACCAGCAGCCGGCTCCCTTCTCCTGACCTTTTTGTCCGGCTGTTGTGCAATTGTGTGGATGCCTCCCTGTGGGGCACCGGTCTGCTCAGCTCTGTCCTGCACGTTTTAGAGAGGAGGTGGGCACGTTTAGAGAGAGGAGGTGGGCACGTTTAGAGAGAGGAGGTGGGCACGTTTAGAGAGAGGAGGTGGGCACGTTTAGAGAGAGGAGGTGGGCACGTTTAGAGAGAGGAGGTGGGCACGTTTGGAGAGAGGAGGTGGGCACGTTTGGAGAGAGGAGGTGGGCACGTTTGGAGAGAGGAGGTGGGCACGTTTGGAGAGAGGAGGTGGGCACGTTTGGAGAGAGGAGGTGGGCACGTTTGGAGAGAGGAGGTGGGCACGTTTGGAGAGAGGAGGTGGGCACGTTTGGAGAGAGGAGGTGGGCACGTTTGGAGAGAGGAGGTGGGCACGTTTGGAGAGAGGAGGTGGGCACGTTTGGAGAGAGGAGGTGGGCACGTTTGGAGAGAGGAGGTGGGCACGTTTGGAGAGAGGAGGTGGGCACGTTTGGAGAGAGGAGGTGGGCACGTTTGGAGAGAGGAGGTGGGCACGTTTGGAGAGAGGAGGTGGGCACGTTTAGAGAGAGGAGGTGGGCACGTTTAGAGAGAGGAGGTGGGCACGTTTAGAGAGAGGAGGTGGGCACGTTTAGAGAGAGGAGGTGGGCACGTTTAGAGAGAGGAGGTGGGCACGTTTAGAGAGAGGAGGTGGGCACGTTTAGAGAGAGGAGGTGGGCACGTTTAGAGAGAGGAGGTGGGCACGTTTAGAGAGAGGAGGTGGGCACGTTTAGAGAGAGGAGGTGGGCACGTTTAGAGAGAGGAGGTGGGCACGTTTAGAGAGAGGAGGTGGGCACGTTTAGAGAGAGGAGGTGGGCACGTTTAGAGAGAGGAGGTGGGCACGTTTAGAGAGAGGAGGTGGGCACGTTTAGAGAGAGGAGGTGGGCACGTTTAGAGAGAGGAGGTGGGCACGTTTAGAGAGAGGAGGTGGGCACGTTTAGAGAGAGGAGGTGGGCACGTTTAGAGAGAGGAGGTGGGCACGTTTAGAGAGAGGAGGTGGGCACGTTTAGAGAGAGGAGGTGGGCACGTTTAGAGAGAGGAGGTGGGCACGTTTAGAGAGAGGAGGTGGGCACGTTTAGAGAGAGGAGGTGGGCACGTTTAGAGAGAGGAGGTGGGCACGTTTAGAGAGAGGAGGTGGGCACGTTTAGAGAGAGGAGGTGGGCACGTTTAGAGAGAGGAGGTGGGCACGTTTAGAGAGAGGAGGTGGGCACGTTTAGAGAGAGGAGGTGGGCACGTTTAGAGAGAGGAGGTGGGCACGTTTAGAGAGAGGAGGTGGGCACGTTTAGAGAGAGGAGGTGGGCACGTTTAGAGAGAGGAGGTGGGCACGTTTAGAGAGAGGAGGTGGGCACGTTTAGAGAGAGGAGGTGGGCACGTTTAGAGAGAGGAGGTGGGCACGTTTAGAGAGAGGAGGTGGGCACGTTTAGAGAGAGGAGGTGGGCACGTTTAGAGAGAGGAGGTGGGCACGTTTAGAGAGAGGAGGTGGGCACGTTTAGAGAGAGGAGGTGGGCACGTTTAGAGAGAGGAGGTGGGCACGTTTAGAGAGAGGAGGTGGGCACGTTTAGAGAGAGGAGGTGGGCACGTTTAGAGAGAGGAGGTGGGCACGTTTAGAGAGAGGAGGTGGGCACGTTTAGAGAGAGGAGGTGGGCACGTTTAGAGAGAGGAGGTGGGCACGTTTAGAGAGAGGAGGTGGGCACGTTTAGAGAGAGGAGGTGGGCACGTTTAGAGAGAGGAGGTGGGCACGTTTAGAGAGAGGAGGTGGGCACGTTTAGAGAGAGGAGGTGGGCACGTTTAGAGAGAGGAGGTGGGCACGTTTAGAGAGAGGAGGTGGGCACGTTTAGAGAGAGGAGGTGGGCACGTTTAGAGAGAGGAGGTGGGCACGTTTAGAGAGAGGAGGTGGGCACGTTTAGAGAGAGGAGGTGGGCACGTTTAGAGAGAGGAGGTGGGCACGTTTAGAGAGAGGAGGTGGGCACGTTTAGAGAGAGGAGGTGGGCACGTTTAGAGAGAGGAGGTGGGCACGTTTAGAGAGAGGAGGTGGGCACGTTTAGAGAGAGGAGGTGGGCACGTTTAGAGAGAGGAGGTGGGCACGTTTAGAGAGAGGAGGTGGGCACGTTTAGAGAGAGGAGGTGGGCACGTTTAGAGAGAGGAGGTGGGCACGTTTAGAGAGAGGAGGTGGGCACGTTTAGAGAGAGGAGGTGGGCACGTTTAGAGAGAGGAGGTGGGCACGTTTAGAGAGAGGAGGTGGGCACGTTTAGAGAGAGGAGGTGGGCACGTTTAGAGAGAGGAGGTGGGCACGTTTAGAGAGAGGAGGTGGGCACGTTTAGAGAGAGGAGGTGGGCACGTTTAGAGAGAGGAGGTGGGCACGTTCAGAGAGAGGAGGTGGGCACGTTCAGAGAGAGGAGGTGGGCACGTTCAGAGAGAGGAGGTGGGCACGTTCAGAGAGAGGAGGTGGGCACGTTCAGAGAGAGGAGGTGGGCACGTTCAGAGAGAGGAGGTGGGCACGTTCAGAGAGAGGAGGTGGGCACGTTCAGAGAGAGGAGGTGGGCACGTTCAGAGAGAGGAGGTGGGCACGTTCAGAGAGAGGAGGTGGGCACGTTCAGAGAGAGGAGGTGGGCACGTTCAGAGAGAGGAGGTGGGCACGTTCAGAGAGAGGAGGTGGGCACGTTCAGAGAGAGGAGGTGGGCACGTTCAGAGAGAGGAGGTGGGCACGTTCAGAGAGAGGAGACGGGATGGTCGTAGATTTCGGCAATGCGAGACATTTTGGGGGCACATGGATCACTGCATGGTCCCCTCAGCCTATGGCAGCTCGTCTGGTTCATTATCACTGCACGGTCCCGTCATCCGCTCACACGCACATCTCCACACGCTGTGGAGCGAAGATGCATCATAGTAAGGACGGCTACAAATAGCATTGGTGTAACAGTGACTGTCTGAGTGAGCTCTTTGACTGAAGAGGTGTGGAGCTTTGAAACATGCTCTGACCTTCATCTGTGTTTGTGGACAGACGGTATCATGTTTTATTCTAGAGCTGTGTAACAACGCCTCATATCAAAAGCCTCCAAGTCTCCAGTGTTGTCCAGAAACTATTAAAAACACATCAATGAGCTGCACTGTTGCACAGTGACGTGTTCCTTTTTCACCGTGACCACACACACACACACACACACACACACACACACACACACACACACACACACGCAAGTTTATCTTCACTCAGTCCCACACATGCCCCGCTGCCACAAACACTCAATACAGCACCGGATGTGGATTAATCCGCCGCTGTAAATAGTCCCCAACAACAAATGCACTTTTTCCTCTCTGGTGAAAACCACAGCAGCTTGTTTTTCACTTTGTCACGAGATAACGAGAGGATCACATGTCACACCAAAATCCATCTTATCAAGGTTTTAAGTAATGCGTTTCTGGACCAATCAGCTTCCTGTGAGGAGCTATGGGCGTGGCTTAAGGTGTGCGTGTGAGAAGGAGCAACTCTTGAGGTCATTTCACATCTTCCTCCGACGTAGATCGACAGCGTTCAAGTATTTATACAGATATGTTTATGAGATCATGCAGAAGGGTTTGTGGTTCAGCTAAAACACATTTTCTACACATTTTACACTTTGCATCTGCTTTGTTTTATGTGATCTACTTGAATTTACAATTGGCTTTTGATCAGTGCATTTTTTTAAACATTATGTACTCCGGTTATTATTTTTCTGGAATGCCATCTACCTCCACCTCCAGATCTTCTTTTGCTATTCCAGACTGTCTTCCTGAAGTACGCACAGAACTATAATCTGTCTGTCACAAAACACAACAAATGATATGTTCTATGTAGATCTGAGGCCAGGTTGGATCCACCCCCACCGATTGACACGCCCTGCTGTGTGTTTTCTAGGATGAGGGAGCCCAGCCGACAACAGAGGGGAGCGGGACCCCCCTGAGTGGCACCGCGGCCCCGGGCCCCGAGCCGGGGCAGGCAGGGAGCCCCCCCACCCAGGAGAACGGGCTGAAGGAGGGGGCTCCCTGCGCTAGTGAGGGCCTCCGGGAGCCCCAGGCTCTGGACTCACGCATCCCAGAGACAAGTAAGTTTTTATTTTTGTGTGCGTGTGTGTGTCGTCCCCATCAGCTGTCGGGACGCTCGGGTAAAAGCCAATCATGCCAAACTATATCCACCTGAACTTGGCATACTGTGTAGGAAAAGTATACGTGTTGTCTCCATGTCTGAACTGTCCGAGTGTAAACGTGCATCTCTGTCTGTACTGTGTTCATCATGTTGTCTGCCGTCCAAAGCTCCTGATCACACCGTCGTCTCCTGACTTCTTATCTTGCAGGCATCTAACTCTACTATCCCTCTGCCCTCCTCATCTCAACCTCCCCCCGCAACATCACCCCCCCTTCTCCCGTCTGTCTTTTTCTTTCTCCCTTACCTCCTTCTCCTCTCTTCCCCCCCCCCCCTTTTTTATTTTTATTTCTTCCAACCTTTCTGCCGCAGATTGAGTGTTTCAAGCTCAACTTCCGCGAGAATGCTCGCTCTCGCACGGACCACGGCGCCGACATCATCACCTGGCCGGCCCCCCGGGACGACGACAGACCCCGCCCACACGGCTCCTCCCATTCTCTACACCAAAACCACCACCACCTGCCGGCTCCCCACAGTGTCTCCCTCAGCCAATCGTCGGCTCCCCCCCTTCCTCTCCCCCATCGACCCTCAGAACCCCTTTCATCTTTAATCTGTCGTTGCACATTTGTGAACGAGCCGTTCTAGTATCATGTTATGCCTCCTCTCTCACATCTGAGCTCATCATCATGCGCTATAGCAGCCCCACCCCCTGAAGTGACTGTATAGACTAGGCTTAGGCCTTTATGGGAATCTATGTGGAGTGAAAGGTTTTTTCCTCACATTTGTTTGCGTCTCCTCCGAGCCGGCTGACCTGTAATCAGTGGGGTACCCCCCCCCCCCCCCCCCCATCTCTCCTCCCACACAACGATGAGCAGCGGTCCCAGCATGGATTCATTCACGGCTTCTGTCAAAAGCATAGCTTCTCTTTTCCTCGTGACTCTAAAGGCCGTTTTTTCCCGATGACCGCTCCGCCTCCGCTTCAGTAACATCACAGTAATTCATCGTGCATCTCATCCGCTTCATCGCCGTCACTATCGCTCACCATAAACAAAAGCTAGACAACAAGTAGGCTGTTTGAACCATTGTAGGCTGTGTAACTCTTTATTCTGTGTTTGTGATGGTGTGTTTCAGTGACAAACTGTGTAAAAATGAGCTTTAGTGTTCTGTTTGGATCTTATTTCTGTTTCTCTCGCGTTCTCTTTCGTTCCTCCTCGTTTCTTGATTTTGAAAGCTAGGTTTTATTTATTTATTCTACGTTTCTTCCCACGCAAGCAATGCGGCGGGCGGTCTTTTATCTCCGACAGCACTCCTTGTGGATCTTGGAATCACGCACAGGTTTCTTTGTAAACCAAGACACGCAGCGAAGATGTTCACAGGGACCGTGAGAGGGAAGGTGTTGCTAGACGGGGGGCGAAAAAAGAAACGTTGGAGACTAAACGCATGTTGGAACCTGAAGGTTTATTTGAAAAGCAACAGAGGAAGTTTGCCACAGTAGAGGCTTCACCTCAGCATGCAGTCCAGAGGGAGATGAGGAAGATGTCTGAACGTCTCCGAAGGCAAGCGAGCTGTGTCTCCGTCCTCCTCACCTCACCTCACCCTCCTCACCTCCTTTACCTTCAGTAAACGAGGGCGACGCAGGCTCACGCCTAAAACCGCTCAGACGAAGCCAATATCATAACTGACTAAATGGACGTGAAACGTTTGAGGGCAACGCTGCATTGCTGTTAAATCGAGCTTTCCCGGTAGTTGCGTTGCCGTCCCACTTCATGCGTTTGTACGAGGGTTGTGGTAGCAAGAACATCTCTAATGTGTGTGTCTCTAACACTTTATTATTTTTGGAGTATTAGTGGATCGTGATGTGGCTTTATACTCTTCTCTTTAGCAATGTATTCAACGGTTGCCTTTATAATGCATGGCCAGATTATATATCGCGATCGCAGCTGCGAGCCGTTGTTCCAGTGTTGTGGTTTGGTACCTTATGTATATCTCGGGGGCAATCCTAGACGCGCGATGGGTCGTTACGCAAATGATGACCACCGACGGACAGGAAGTGCTGCTTCCTGACGGATCCTGTTGCACCTCATTAACTCTACCGCTTGTATCCAGTGGCTCAAACACACAGACGGATGACAATGAATTAATTTTATTAGTTCAGATCGATTCTGCTCCTCGGTAACTCGTCAGCCATCACTGCATCACTTCCTCGCTCTCACGTATAGTGGTGTAGAAAGGGCTGGGTAACATCTGGAATTATTCAATTTCAGTCTTGCTACTAAAACCGAAACATATTTTTAATCTTAAACCTGCGTCATGTTTTTGTGGGGGCCGCTTTTGGAATTCAATACAATGTTTATCTTTTATAGCCCAATATGACAAAACACACGTTTGCCTCAGTGGTTTCCAATCTGCACGACATCGTCTGTCGTTGGACCCTCTCATCAGAAAAGGAAAAACTCCCAAAAAAACCCTCAACATGTGGAAAAAAAAGGGAAGAAGCAGCCCAAACAAACTAAAGACAGAATAGTGTGATTATGACCGTATTAAATGAATAAGCACACATTCATCCAGCAGACACAGGAGAACATTAGCTTTCATGTGGAGTGGTCTCTGTCTACCTGTGAATGTAGCTCCAATACTCCCTCATCTGACTGGTCTCCTGAGGGAAATATCTGATGTTTGGTGCTCGGCATACTTTGTCGGAGGTGTTTTGCTGCCTGGAACATGTGTTACTGACAGAGGCGTGAGACTGAAACCAAAAGAATGAGCTGAAAGGTGGTGAAAGGCTCCGTAGACCCGAGGGAACTCTTCTCTGGGGGTTCATCCCTTTCAGATCGCACACAGTCTCATTGTTTCCTCCAACAGAAGACAACGGTCTCAAATGTTTAATATTCTCGAAACACGGGCAGCCATACACGACTTAAACTGAGTCAAATCAAAAGTTATTTTAAAGAAAATAAAAGTAGAAATAGGTAAAGAAGATTATTTGGTGTAATGAAAAGCAAATGAGAGAATGGCAAATGCCTTTGCAGAAATTACTTATTTACAATTCAGTTTTAAAACCACAGCTCTATTGACCCCCCGACCGTAAACACTCCTGAGTTTTCCTGTTCAAACTGTCTGTACCTTTGGCAATGATTCGTGAGGAAGCTTTGACGGAACTAGATTGCACCGTAATGCTCTAACATATCAAAGAGGGCTCACTGTGATGGAGAGTTGCTGTCTGATTGAATGGCCCCTTCGACCCTAAGTAGCGTAATTGTGAATGAGATTTTGCGTGATGACATGAATAGAGCAATAAACTGAATTACAGTGCCCTCATTACTATTCAATCATGAAAACACAGCTCGATTCAGATCCAGTCATGACTTTCTTTCATATTGGAATCCTTTAAAGGTTTATGTATCATTTCATCCGACAAAATGGGCAATAAATTCATGTCTTCTGAAAGTGGGAACGATGCACATGCAGATGTTGGAGTTCCTTTTCTGCCAGTTGAGGATGGAGTGTTGCGAAAAGTGCAGCTGTCATCAAATCGCTGTCTGTGCCCCGGCTGTGGCGTCGCTACATGTCCTCCTCGTGCCTGTCCACAACCAGGCTTTAGCTTCACCGACCCCGGAGGTTCTACTCGACACTTCTAATGAGATTGCACACGGATGTATATAGATATTTTATCGTCGCTGCACTCTTTATGGCCCTAGAAAAGGAACAAAAGACAGCGTGGCATCGGTTGGGGGGGGGGGTTGCTCAGCTTTTATGTCCATGCACCTTTAATGGTTCTACGGGGAGGAGGCGCTTTTACTACGACTATTATTCAGATTATTAGTATGACAAAATTGAGAAAGTCTGCCTTTTTCATCAGAAAGGGGCCACTGAAGTGAATGTCTTGAGATAGTGTACTAAAGACGCAACACTTTTGTATATGTATTTATCGGTGTGTTCCCAGCGCCTCGTGTGGTCGTTCTCTCACGGATGGACGGGCGATACTTTCGATTCGCGACACAAACTGTGTCTGAGATTTGGACCCAAATACAACCCTCAGAAAGTCTTTAAAATCTGATTTTATTTTAAAAGCGCTGTAACGGCAGCTCCATTTAGAAATGTTGAACTGGCGAAAGTAGAGCTTAATTCCTTTACCCTGTTCGGCCCAGTCTTCAGAGATGAGAACAATGTTCGGACTAGACTTCTCATGCAGGACACAGTGAGCTGCAGCTTCATTAAAACAACCCGGCGGACTGCAGCTGATGCGCCTGAGACGCATGACGCTGTACATCACAGTGGGCAAAGGGAATTTCTTGTTTAAGCAAAGTGTAGTGTAGGCTAGTTCATGTGAGAGTACTGCATATCAGACGCGTTGGCCGCTACACACAAAGCAGCAACCTGCCCTGGAGAGCCGCACGCACCGAGACCCTAACGCACCCTGTGTGAGGTGAACTAACCGCAGTCGTCGGGTTTGGCTTGTGTAATAGATGCTCCTCGGTGATCTGCCCGCTGCAGAGCTTCATCCACCGCTGGACTCACCAAGAGTTCCATCACTAACAGACACCTCCTGTTCCTGCAGAGCATGCTGAAAAACAACAAGGGATGTGTTGGTGTAGACTTGCTGTCATCTGCAGAACCTCATTGTTCTTTTGTGCTGGTTTTTGTTTTTTTCCTTCCCTTTAATTTTATTTTTTGGTTTGGGAAAAATTGTTTATTGTGATTACCTGTTAATTAGTGATGTGATTATTGAACATGAAATAAAAATGGACTAAAACTCTCATTTGTGTTCGACCTTCTTGTGGATGAGTTTTCACTGGGTTGATTTCAGGTCCAAGTTGATTCAAAGATTTGACTCTGTGTGTGTCCTTTACATATCTCAAGAACTGTTCATCTGATCTACTAAACACTTCTGTGGGTGTATTGCTGTGGACCTAAGGGAGTGCCATGTGGAACTTGGTGCATATTAATACACTTTGAGGGCTCGGTGGACTGAGTCGAGAGCATCGTCTGCAGCGGACTCTTCCCTGGATGCTGGATAGTGTCTTCGCTTCCCTGGAGTCGACGAGCGATGAGCGGGATTTGACGATACTGCAAGTAGCACTCCGGGGATCAAACAATCGGAACCGCTACGAATGGCCATGTGCTCCGAACAGGCATCAATACTGAGAGCCACGCCCCAGAACGAGCTCTGCACTAGTCTAACTAAGCATCTCATAGAAGCTGCATAGTACATACTAACGAACGCAGTGTGCAGTACACACGAGTTCTTCAGTAGGATACTATGTTATATTGATTATTTTGTTCAGTATGTTAGCCGGCTTATCTTTTAAACAAGCTCTAAACGCACTGCACTGTCCTTCCTTAATAGGTTTAGTGAAATTAAAGGGGCAGAGTGTGATTAATCAACCACCGTCTGCCTAAGAATCAGCTCAAAGGAAACACCTGTGTGAGTTTACAATTATGTGACAGAGACAACTGCCCAAATTCATACCGGACCCTTCACCCTCCCACTCCGTGTGACGGAGTGCATTCCGTTAGTCATCAACTCAGGTTTTTCATGAGCTGTTTGGGTTTAATATCCAACACTTTACAACCAGGATCTACCTTTTATGCTGCTGACATTCTTATATTGCACAAATGATTGATTTAAACACATGTGATGCATTGCTCACAAGACAGTTTATTCTTTAGTCTATTATACACATATGTTATAAAATCATAATGTACATATTAGGATTAACTCGAGCAAAGGAGACGGCCTCAGTCACTCCATATGAAGAGCTCAGCAAACCCGGCATGTGATCCGCCTGTAATTCCACTGCTGGACGGTGGGGGCAGCAGCGCACCTTTAAACTAAGTTAGCTACCAGCCTGCTCAACTCCAGGAGAAGAAGACAGTTACTAGGGTAACGTCAACATCATCTCAGGTTGCTGACTTTCCAGCTAACGTGTTAGCTAACTGTTAGCGTTAATTGACATTTTCTCTACTTTTATTTCAAGTAAACTTGCCAACGAAACAGCCTTTTCCGGTTGGTCATTTAGAAACTTCTATTGTCGAAGAAAACGAAGGAGTTTAAGGTACGGAACCCTCACTAGCTACTCGTGCTCCTCCGTGGCTAGGAGCTAACGCTGAAGTTACTTCAGCTCATGGTGATGTTAGCGTCGACTAAACAAAGAGTCAACGAGAGGTTAGCTCTAGTGCACGTTACAATATGTCGTACAGAGAACGTTAACCTTTCCGTAACGTTACATAGCTAACGCCAATCAATAAAGTCAATAACGTTACACTGTACAATAACAAACATGTAGGCAGCTAACGTCACTTCAAACGTTTTCAAACAAGTTACATTCTATTAGAACGTAAAGAAGTTACATTATAATACAATGTAGCTTCTTTACATTCTATCAGAATGTAAAGAAGCTACAGTGTATAGAATGATTCTATTGAAGTTATTCATTTTTTAAATGTTTTAGACGAGTCACTAATCACTTTAAAAGAGTGATTATAGCTGATTTAACTTACAGACATGAGATTGAGCTTCTCATGTCACTCTCTTTATACAATGATATAAATTCATCCCCGTTTTATTGATATCTTACGAAAAGTTACTCCTCATTTTTCGTGTGATTTTCCTGCAAAAGTCCAGCAACATGAGTCTGTTTTGGCTTGTTACATGCATACTGTCTTTTCAAAATAAACTTCCATCTTCACAGGAAACAACTAAGGTTTAGGCGATGAAACTACTTAGTTAGGTTTAGGAAAAGATGGTGGTTTGCGTTAAAATATCTACGGAAGTGGCGTTGCTTAAGTACGGAAGTCACGTCACAAATAAATCAACATTGGCTTCTCGTTTCACACACGGCACAAACTGCGGCCTCCTGGAGGAAACACAGTGTTAGTTTGACCATCCACCTCTCCTCATCCCACCCGTCCTGTGTGGAACTCTACTCATGTAGTCGCCCGCTAGCTATAGCATGTAGCATCCTGGGCATCACTGGGAATCAAAACACCGGAATCAAAACAAGTGCTCTGAACACTTGTTTGCAATTGCGCATTAACGTGACTAACCAATGATTTAACTTGCTGTAGGAACACTGATTCACCAAACCTGCTGCTTGCAGTCTGTGTTCCTCCACAGTCACCGACGCTGCTCTCAGGATTCATTTTGTTTCTAAAGATAGATTTGATTTTGTAGCGAGTAACGAAGGTTTCAGGGGAAATGTATCAGAGTAAAAGTATCAGTTTTCTTTACAAAATGAAGTAAAAGTACAAGTCAACAGAAATATAAATAATAAAGTAAAGTACAGATATCCAAAGAAACGACTTAAGTACAGTAACGAAGTATTTCTACTTCGTTACTGTACACCACTGCTGATTTTGGTTCACAAGCCTCAACGCTTTGTGTCATAGCTTCCCACAGAGTGTCCAGTGAGTGTTGCCAGAATCAACAGTCCCATATCAGAAAAATGGTGTCGCACATAAAAGTAGAGGAGTCTCGTCAGATGCAAAGAGAAGATGTATTTGTTCCATGTGCCAAACATTACTAACAGGGACTTTGCTGGAGCAGCACAGGCTGTATGGATTTCCTTCCACCCATCAGCACCACACATTTGATTTGTTACTTGTTATTGGCACTGTTAACTGTATATGTTGACATGTATACTGGCTTTAGGCATCATGGCGAGTCAGCGGCCTCCCTCCGGCATTGGCCGCCCGTTGAGCCGCAGTGGATCTGTGCTGCCTGGCGCCGTCCGACCCCCGACCGCCGTCCGACCTCCTCCTACAGCTATCCGTGTCGCAACTGGGGTAAGTCAACTACAGCCTCCATGCATTTTAGCTTTGAGATACTAGTGCTCTTCCTGTGAGTACATTGAGTACTTTTCTAAAGTCACAGACTAACTAGACTAGCAAGGGCACAAAAGGCCCAAAGTATCACTCGGTGCCAGCTGGCCTCTGATGGACATTGTAAATCTTAGGTCGATGAGTTGACAAACAGACACGAGCACAACTTCCCCTGGTGGAGTCTGTGCTCGTCCACACATAGTTTCTCAGTAAGGTGGATCTAAATTAAGAGAACTCCATTTTATATGTTGTAAAACACATTTAAAAAGTTATTTAGTCAAACCTTTTTCAGTTTGAAATCATTGCCGATAAACTCATAAGGATGGAGTTCTACACAGTTTTTATGTGTAACACTATAGCTCTCTTCAAGTGAGCGAGTAGAAACCCAGTCTCATGGAGTCTATTCTCTATTCCTCCATCCAGATGGTTCCAGGTACAAGCGGTCATCCTGGCATGAGGGGCGGCATCCCCATCGCCACCCCTGGAGTCCTCTCAGCACAGATCAGAGTGACTGACAGGCCTGTGACCCAGCAGGGGCTCAGTGGCATGAAGACTGGCATGAAAGGTTAGTCTGACGTGACGTCAGCTGGCAAGATACACTTGCATTCTTCTGGTTTTAATGGTTTCACTTTGAGCCACTGTGAGCCGACAGATACCAAGTCTCACCTCTGTGTCTCTTCACCACCTCCTTCCTCCTTCCACCCCACAAGGACCCCAGAGACAGATTCTGGATAAGTCGTACTACTTGGGCCTTCTTAGGTAACACATGCTACCGTTAGTTCTACTGTCACCATCGAAATGATTGAGTAAAACATGCCACGCCCTTATTGCTCTTGCCTTACACTATGCTGTGTTTCCAGCAGGGCAACCTTTCCTTCCACTGGTCAATTCTACCATTTCAAAGTGAATATCTATTGTTCTTGTTGTGCTGTTAGGAGTAAGATCAACGAGTTAACCACAGAAACCAGTAAGCTGCACAAAGAGATTGACAACTACAACCAGGAGAATTCTGTTTATCTCTCCTACGAGAAGAGGTGAGTTAGTGCTGATGCTGTACATATTGTAATAAATGAACAGACTATGTTCTGGTGTTTTATTTAGATATGCTGCATTCCACAGCCTTCAGATATTCATAAATATATGAGAAACACTCAGCGACCATTCGAAGCGTCGTCCAACAACCTCAGTAGAGGCTTTGACTGTTAAAACAAAGCATCCGGTACAGTCCTCATTATTACCTCGTTGCATATGAATATCAGGGCTCTTGAGTAGAATATATCATAGTATTAATTCATAAAATAAAGAAAAATCGCATTACGGCGTGAAACCAAAAACACAAACTAACAGTTTGTGTGTTTTTCCCCTTTAGAGCTGAAGGCCTGGCTGCAGAGATTAAGGATCTTCAGGGCCAGCTGGCTGACTACAACATGGTACATGGCTGTAAACTAGTGGTGTCAAAGCATCGGCATGTCCACACACATGAAGAGCCACCATCCCGTCTGTCAGCGACGGGGACACTCCGGTGTAGAAAACAAAGGATTTCTAAATCTGGTTAAAATGCTTGAGCCACGCTACGAAATCCACTCACGCACCCACTTCAGTGTGAAGCTGTTCCAGACCTCTACGAGAAGGAAAAGACTGTAGAGACCGCTTTCACCACAGCGGAGTGATTCTTAGTCCGGCGCTGTAGACACGCCCCCTCTGTGAGCGTCACACACACACACACACACCTGGTTCAGGTGCTGACAGAAGCATCAGAGTGAAGCTAGACAGGCCCAATAATATTCCAGTCACCACAGAAAGGTCCACCCTGTCCCCAGACAATGGAGATATTCTCATCTTTTTGAAAGTAATGTCACAGTAATGTAAACATTATTGTGTATTTGAATGGCATAACCTGACAGGAAGTAAACACAGACCCAAGTTGTTGCCGAGCAGTTCAGTTCAGTGTAAACAGTGGAAGCTAGCTCACTGGCTGTTTCTTTCTTTCAACATTGATGAAAGGACGAGGGTATCAACATACCTCATGTTGCACTTAAACTTAACAGAATTCTTGAATGTATTATTTTTATTTATTTCATTTTGTTTTGTTTCAAATTGGACATCTTCAATATTTTTGTTTTCATGTAAGACTATAGGCCAAAATTCTTTGCTTTAAGTGTTCTTGAAGTTCTTTAATTAATAAATGGAAAGCAAATTTATATTTGACTCCTCCCCTTTTCTGTGCTTATCCGAAAAATGATCCGAACCGTGACTCAAGAACCGTGATCCGAACCGAACCGTGAGGTTTGTGATCCGTTGCACCCCTAGTGTAAACTAATGCAGCTTAGCCAGAGTCTGTGGTGATCTTTAATGAGTCCACACTCAAACAATCCTCAGCTCACACATCCGGGATATGTCAAGCAACCAATGTGTGTCGTAAAAACAATATCAGAAGAAATATGCTTACACTTTATGTGTTGAGATAAAGTTCTGATGTATAGTGAGTATATATATTTTTATATATATATAAAAACACTGCAAACAGCAATAGAATGGGCTCAAACAAATGACATGCAGGAAAGAACCCCCCACCCTGCGCAGCAGGTAAAGATGGTAAATGGTTATTTATGGTTGTTAAGTCAGTGAGTTTCGATCAATAGAAGCTGATATGAATATCAGCTGTGTACTTCCATGTTCTATAATACAGGGTGTCTAAACAGTGTTGACGGTTGACTGCCGGCTCTATCTCCATGAATCCCACTGATGTGCAGCTTAACTGTTTGAACATGTTCTGTTTGTGTTTCCAGCTGGTGGACAAGCTCAACACCAACACAGAGATGGAGGAAATGATCAATGACTACAACATTGTAAGTACCATGTAAGCAATGTGGTAACTATTCTGACACCTGCTCAATGAGAGGTCAAGTCTTAGATGAGATGAAGATGCCCGTTGATCCTGTCCTTTCCTTCCTCTCTGCCCTCCCAGTTGAAGGCCCACAATGACAGCGAGGCTGAGAGCATTGATAGCATCTTCACTGAGAGGAGAGAGTGAGTATCTGGTAGACCTTTAAACTGTGGTCATTGCACAGTATTCTCTTTAAATTGAAATGGTAATAGAGGAAAGCTTGAAATGCTTTCTGTATTCAGGTATCTTGTCAAGCTTTATCAGTGGGTGTCATCGATGATCGATTGAGGAAATGTATTTATTGTCTTGATGTCGTGGTCATGTGGTTCGTCAATGTCAGCTGCAGATTTAACGATTTAATCTGCAGAATGTTTCACAAGTCAACCATCTCTTCTGGTTATCTATAATTGGTTTTAGTGCAGCTTTAAAGATGATGAGTAGCTTCAAAATGACGTCGCATTGTACAAACCGACTGAAGCAGAAGAAAGTGTGGGAGCGAACGTCAGGTATAAGCACCAGGTGAGGGAGACCTGAAGTCAACCAAGACTTCAACCTACTCCAGACTTACAAGGGAAGGCACAGGAGTCACTCTTTGCCTCTAAGAGAGACATCTGTGCAGTTCAGAGACGGCAAGTAGCAAGCTCCTCGTGACTGGAGTAACATCTAGTGCCACGCAAAACGCCACATCTTGCATGTTGCATGTTACATGTTACATGTTGCATGTTACATGTTGCATGTTGCATGTTGCATGTTGCATGTTGCATGTTGCATGTTGCATGTTACATGTTGCATGTTGCATGTTACATGTTGCATGTTACATGTTGCATGTTGCATGTTACATGGTGCATGTTACATGTTGCATGTTGCATGTTACATGGTGCATGTTACATGTTGCATGTTGCATGTTGCATGTTGCATGTTACATGTTGCATGTTGCATGTTGCATGTTGCATGTTACATGTTACATGTTGCATGTTGCATGTTGCATGTTGCATGTTGCATGTTGCATGTTGCATGTTGCATGTTGCATGTTGCATGTTGCATGTTACATGTTGCATGTTACATGTTACATGTTGCATGTGTTTGTCAGCCTGTTCAGCTCGGTGTGCACTTGCCTTAGTGAAGGCGTGCGCACCAGAAAAGGACATAATCACGGCGGCCGTGTGGGCCGCGTGGGGTATGCAAGTGGAATATTTGTAACTGTATCACGTGACGAATACAGTAGTTACCCGATAAAAGCACTATTTACACGTCTCGGGATTATAGAACAACAATTGGTTTTTAAATGCTTTAGAAACAGGAGGTCTTCAAAAACGTCTGAGTAAATATGTTGCAGTCAAATCAAACAGTTGACAGGATATTCAGCCTTTGTTTCTTTCTCATGCTTTTAATACTTGACTTGTACAAAGGTAATGAAGTAGTCCATGAATATGAGTTTACAGATAATTACAATCCCTCCTCGTCACTGTGGGGTTAGTTTATATCTAAGAGTTACACTCGATGTCTCTTTGATTCCTCACAGTTCATCTTGTTTGTAAGCTCTCTGGCCTTTCAGAGAATAATGCAGCGCATAGAATATAAACGCCTCCGTTCATGCCGAAGCTCATGCTATAGAGCCAAGCAAGCAACGGTACATACAAAGCTTTAGTTGAGCAACAGCGCAGATGTTATAGTCATAGTTCAACCCTCTTACAGTACGAGCCACAGAGCCCTAGCATGATAATACATAGTTAAATGATTTTATTTAGATGTCAAAGTATCCACCTTGTACTCTGAACATATTCCATCTACGAGCTATTCTTCTTGAACAATTTTCTTTTTCAGTAGACGAGTGCCATATTTTCCTCTTTGTGATGATTGCCTCCTCGTCTTGTCACTGGTTCACCTGCTGCTGATGTCTCCCCTCCTGCATGTCACTCTTCGCTCTTGATGTATGGGTCCTCAAAATACCCATCCCCCCCCTCCTCCTCCTCTATCTGCCCATTCTCTTGTTTGAAGGTGAATGTCTGATGGTTCACGTGTCTCCCTGTCTCCGAGAAGACTGTTGACACAACGTCCTCCTCCTCTTGGCGCAGCCGGCGATGACGGTAGTTGTGGAAGAGCTTGTACAAGGAAGGCCCCTTTATGGCACAAAGGATGAGCACGGAGGTGCACATCGCCAGGGCTGCAACACATCCCGCGAACTTCCACGTGTTGCCATGCACTGGTGTCTGGTCTAGTTCGGTTTGCAGGATGGAGACTGGGAGGGGAGACCAGTCTGTTAAGCTTGTTATGTACAGCCACACAGAAGAGATGTTGAAGAATAGGAAAACAGGTCAAGTAACCCACGTGTCTCTTAGTCGTACCTTTGTTGATGTTGAGTTTGTGGCTTGAAGAGTTTTGAGAGTTGACAGGTTCCTGTGGGTCTGTAGTGAAGCTGGATGGTGGTGATGGGTAGCACATCGCTGCAGCCTGCAGAAGATCTCTTCCAGCCTGATTGTCTGGGGAAGCGCAGGTGATTTGTTTCCCTCCTGTAGAGCCACACACATGAAAGCGATGTCATAACTGAGCATTCACTTAAGCCCCTTTCAAGCATGCAGCCCTTTGCATTGATCTGTCAGAGATTTAAATGTATTAGTTTGAATAAGCGCCCTGGTCACTTTGATGTAAACGTCACAATGGCCCCTTTCCCACTGGACAAAAACGACAACCAACATCTGGCTTCCTGTCTGTAGTTAGAAGGGTTAACGTGTGATTCATTCCTGGGACAAGTGACTGCAGGAGTCACAGGTCTTTATCGGCTCCATCTTCAAACAGCAGTGATGGAAACATGACACCCGGGTTGACATGCTTTTTTTTCCAGTGACTTTTCCTGCAGAAATGTTTTCTGACTCGTCTTCATCTCAGCCACAACCTTGGAGCATTCTCACTGGCTTCCATGCTGCTTTCTGCTGTTTACCAACCATGTCTTTGTCCGGCACGTTCGTGACGCAGAAGATCAAACACCAGAAAAAAACCCGGAAAGGTTACTCGTCTACTGTCCATGGGAAAGTAGTCTATCGTCTATTTTTAGAGGGTTAAGCCGCGTTTAAAGAAAGCTGCATGTATGCACTAGGCATGCACTAGTTGAAAAGGTGTGTATCACTAGTTTGGACCCACTAACATTTCCGTAGCAGTCTAAACAGCAGAAGTCTGATTTGAATGCTGTCGGATTAACATAAAGGCTGCAGCAGAAGAAGGTACAATATGGAAGTCTGGTTCCACCGTCTACGATGATTGTAGTACATGTATTATCTGAACCATCGTCTCTAATACATGAAATCAGTTTAATGAGTTGGGAAACACTGAAAGAGGCTAGCTGAAGGTGTTGAGGAGATCAATGTTCTCAGATCAGACCCTGAATATAAGTAAACCATCTGAACTAGAGTGGCTGAGCTATAACACTGAAACCTTCAAATTGCAGAAAGGACATGTTTACCAACGGTAAGTCCGGCTGCTTTGGCCTCTGCAATGCTGCTCAGCAGCGGACAGGAGCAGTTCCAGGGGTTACCGTGTAGCTTCAGCACCTGATGAGACCAGACCGGGTTACGTTAATGGACTAATAATAACGTGGAAAGAGGCTAATGCTTGTCTCCAGAATATCCCAAAGGGGTTTACCTGCAGATTAGTCAGCCGTCTGAATATCTGTGTATGGAGACTTGTCAGCAGGTTGTGGGACAGGTCCAGTTCGCTCAGGACATCTAGGCCAGAGAAAGACTCTGGGTCCAGGCTGCAGTGACACCCAGGAGAAGCATCAGTTGTAAATGCAGTTATTGGAGCAGTGGAAGTACACATGCTGTCACAGTCAGTTTTCCCAGTGATGCAGTCACCCTCTTGGCTAATCAGTAACAAACATTCAGTCTGATTTTCAAACGTCTGGAGCAGTACAAAGGGGCAGCACTCACTTCTTAGCCTAACAACTCTTACAGTGTGTTCAAAACGTGTTAAAATAAGTATGTAGAATGGAAATCTTTATTTACCTGCTGATTTTGTTCCCGGACAGAGACAGCACTCTGAGCTGTGGTACCACAGAGAAGTACTTGGCTGGTATGCTGGTCACCAGGTTACCATCCAGGTGGAGTTCTTCCAGCCTGGGATAGCTAGCCAGGGCTAGCCTGTCGCTGTCATTCAGAGTAATCAGGCTCTCCTCAATCACCAGCTCAGTAACAGAGGAACCGTTGCAACTGTGAGGAATGACTCGCAGAAGCTTGTCGGTCAAGTTCTTTACCTGCTGATGGACAGTTATTACAACAGATGAGCCATCATCGCTCTGGCTGAGTTTCAACAAAAACATGTATTTCCTGTGCTAGCTTAACAAAAATAAAACATGAAGAATAGAAGATGTCCTACCAGTGCCTCCTCTTCCACAACCTCAGCATTACTTCCCAGTATAGTCGTTGCTACCACTGAAGTCAACCACAGCAGTAGAAGAGGTCGCCGCCACCCGTCCATTATCCCACCCTGAAATAACAGAAAGCACTCTGGGTAATCAATACGTTTATGAATAGTCTCCTCTGTTTTACCTGGGATGCTGAGCGAGCTTCAGCCTGTTTGCCCAAACAATCTTAGCTCTGACCAGCAGCCTGTAATCATCATCATTATTTTTCTCTGTGTATGTAGTTTATTGACCCAAGGGTCACATTGTGTTTTTTATGCTTTTACATTTCTGCTCTGTTAAGCACTTTGTGATGTTATGTCTGTGAAAAGCGCTCTATAAGTAAATTTCATTCATTCATTCATTCATCATTACAACCAACCTTCCTTTCATTATAGGCGAGTTAGTTCAGTTTTGGAATGTTTTAAACTATAATTCTGGCCACATCTTACACATCGTACCTTTTTTAAAGTGCCCTTTCAATACATCCTTCTGGACATGACATACTGTTGAAGTCCTGCAACTTTCTTCATCTGTTAACATGTAGACGATACATTCTCCTGTACTCTCACATTAGTAGAAAAGCTCTCATGTGAACTTGGATACCTGAGACCGGATGTTGCACAGAACAGTGTCAACACCTGAATCAACCTTTGACCCAGACATGAGGTTTTCATTACCACATATAAACATATATTGGAGTTACAAATCTGCTGACGTGTTTGAGCGTAAAACTTGAGATCAGAGTACAGTATACGTATAAACTGATGAAAAGGACTCAATTAAGTCGACTGGAGTCTCTTATTTCCCTGAGAGAGCAAACACCTTCAACTTCTTGAAATGGAAATTCAGCGAAGAACAAGCACACCTTTGTCAGCTGAACAACCTTTAACCTGCATGCAGTGAAAGGTCCATCGCTGTCCTGACTGTTGCTTCTTTAACTGAAGATTTGTCGTCCCAGGCTCCAAGTGTATTCTGTCACTATTTTATATTCCTGAATAACAACCAGAGACACTTACCTGTTGTTCCAGCGGCAGGTAGATGGACTTAAATTCACCTGTCGCTGTGATGCAGCCGGCACAACAGATGAACTTTGTTCCCTGTTGTAAAAGTTGTATGTTTGATGAAGTCACGCCTCCTTTCCTCCTTTGGTCAGAGGTACATTTAAGCCTTGTTGGACATCTAAATAATTAGATAATACAGCAAATGAATGAATAGGATTCATGGCTATTAACAATTGAAATATTAGATAAATGTAAATGTTATTAAAGGTTGAAGGAACAGAGTAAAGGAAGCAAAGGAGAAGGATGTAAAGGGGGTTTGAGTTACGTGAAGGAGAAGAGAGAAGTAAAGTAGTAAGGGGAGAGAAGATAGGAGTGTCCTTTGAAAGAAAGTAAGAGGGACTTAAGGAAAGGAAGTGAGGACAACAGAAAGGAAGCAGTGATGTACTCAATGTTCATTTACCGTCTATCTGGCATCTCCCTCCCTTTCTTCTCTGCATCCTTTCTTTATCTCATCCTTTCTTTATTCTTACTCTCACTCTCTTGAATGCCCCCCCCCCCCCCCCCATGCTGTTGTCTAAATAAAGTTAACCAACGAACTCGTCCACCCTGTTTGTTGTGCAGGAGAGAGGAGGCTATCCGGGCGATCGAAGAGGAGATCCGGAGGGAAAGGCGCGTCGCTGACGAGGTCGTCCAGTCGATGCCGGCCGCGAAGCAGGAGAAGTATTTCACCATGACAACAGCCAATGAGGAGCTGCTACAGGTAAGAATGTAGTTCTCGCGTAATCTTGTCTTCTGCTCATATAGATGAAGAATCAGTGTGATGGTTGCATGGTTCGGTGGTCGGGTGGTTTGATGGTGGTGGAAGCGTCCACGGTGCTGCAGTGATGATTGGTTAATATTACTCACGCTGTTGTTATTTTCTCCACCATGTGGAATAGATGTACCTGATGTCCTTCCTCCTCCTTGCCTCCTTTCTCTCTTCCTAGGAGCTAGCTGTTCTCCAGGAGGAGCTGGACATTCTGATGACCAGGAAGGAGGACTACGACGCTGTGAGTTGGATTGAACAGATGGGGGATGATCGAGGCAGGGCTACTGTATGGAATGAGGGTTCACCAACTTACATTTAAGACATCTAATATTCATTTAATACCACGAAGACTGTAATGTAACACCTGTTGCACAGGTGCCAGTACCTCACTATCATTCCTAATGACGTCATTAATGAATCCTTAAACACGACCGGGACCAAATGAGACCCCTCCCCCAGAAAATAATTTCCCACCATTCTATGATATTTATATCATTTAAGAAATAGTTTTGAGGACGACATTGACCGCTTGAATTCACAATGAAAGGAATACTCTGTGATTTATCCTTATTTTATTCAGGCGCTTTTACTGTTTACTGACTTAAAACACAGCCACCACTTGGAATGGTGCCTTCTCCAGTAGTAGTGATACTTTAACAGAAGAAGAGTGGCCTTGATGATTTCTCTTCATTTGATGAAGTAAATCGTTAGTTTGTACTGCTCGTGTTATTCAGTCCTGCCGATGGTCATCGATGTATGACTGTTTGTGTGAATGGGTGGAAGAGAGACAAGTTGTAACGCACTTTGTCTGCTATAGTTGCCATCAGTATGAATACTTGAACCTGACATGGTCCTCTGCAGGAGCTGTCCCACTCACACATAAAGCAGGAAGTGGTTCGTCTCCACGAGACTCTGTCAGCGCTGGAGGCCAAGCGTGACGCCATGGAGGCTGAGCACAAGAGCCTGGGCTCCCCACAGGAGGAGAGAGAGCAGCTCTTCAAACAGGTTAGCTTCAGCTAGCTGCAGCAATGCTTGAATGAACTGAGATCAAATGAACTGTTTAAGCACAGACTGTCGTGGTACAGGCAGAGTTTGGGTTTGTAAAGAAGCCATTTAAGATACAGTTCTGTCTTCCAGGTGAAGGAAGACAACCAGGAAATCGCCGGCATGGAGAGACAGTATGTAGCGTTGCTGTCGCACCACAACTCTGTGTTTTGCTTTGTTGGGTTTCATTTTCTTTTAAAATGTTCTTACTTCAATTAGAAGTGAAACTCTGAGTTCCTGTTCTGTAATTTACTCAAATTAAGTCCAATGATGTTGGAAAGTCAATTTTGCAGCATCTTTTGTATCATCAAACCATGGTTGGTGGTGTTAGGAGTTGGCTGAAAAATGATCCACTTATTCATGAACCCTGATCAACTCATTAAGATAGCTTATTTTGTGTGTGTGTGTGCGTGTGCGCGTGCGTGTGCGCGTGCGCGTGCGCGTGTGCGTGTGCGTGTGCGTGCGTGCGTGTGTGTGTGTGCATGTGTGTCCAGGCTTACAGAGATCGGGGACAGGATGGGACAAATCACAGAGGAGATCCGGCAGCTGGAGCAGGACTCGGAGGAAGCTCAGGGTAACACTGGATCTCAACTTTCCATTCCTCCCTAAAACATGCTTCTTTTAAATTCCCTCTAAAACACGTCTCTTACAGCAGAATTTGTATATAAACCAGGTGTTCACTGTCAATCTCGTTTTCTTTTTGAATGTCTCGAAGGCTGACACTAACTATCATTTTTATTAACCATTAATCTGACGATTATGTTCTTAATTAATTGCTTGGTATGGTCATCTTTGAACTGACGAATTCTGTCAGACCAACAGTCCAAACACAAAGATAAAGACATGCCAGCTAATATTTACATCTCAGGCTCTGTAATCATTACGTTTTGAGATTTTTGATTTCAAGATGACTTTTAAAAAGACAGTGTCGCTTCATAGATTCATCTACTGTCATTCAAACTCGTGCACACAAAGTATTTGACAGTGCTACCAAATAAAGTATGCATCTGATAATCATATTGAATAATTATATCATTGCTTGCTAAACTATGTATAATAGTTGTTTTGAATCTGTCCATAAGGGGAGAGTCAGCAGAAATACAAAGAGCTGAAGAGGAGACAGGAGGAAATTGACCGTAAGTTGAACATTTGACAGTTTAAATGAGCAAACCTGAGTAGACATGGATCATAGTGACAACATCAATAATCACTGCGTTATTTACTCAGTGCCTGATACGATGAATGAGTCACTACTGTGAGGATGACGAGTGATGCTTTCAGCAGAACCTCGGGGATGATAACAGTCTCTGAGAAACAGTCATCAATAATGAAGACGTACTGTCATAGCAGAGAAACGAGAGGTTACTACTATAGGTTACATATTCTGGATATTGAACTCATAATGTGGAGGAACACACTTTGCTGTTTTGGAAACTACCACCAGGTGGCGCAGTCGGCTTCCTTTCACATCCTGACGCATCCTGACAGAGGAGCATCAATGCATGACCAGATGGAATCACATATATTATGTTACGTTATATTACAGTAATAGATGCATTCCCTCCTGTGTTCCAGGGTACCAGGAGTCATTCGAGGAGTCCAGGGCTCAGGAGCAGGACAAGATGACAGAGAGTCAGGAGAACATCGTCTCCCTGCTGGAGCACTGCAGCAGAGTGAGGAAGAATGGGAGAGGTGGAGGAGGGAAGGAGAGGAGGGTAGGTGATAGTGAGGAGAATAAGTGTGTGTGTGTGTGTCTGTGTGTTTGTAGAACATGTTGCGGCTGCATCAGGTGGATACAGTGACAGCCAGTGAGCTGAGGAACATGCAGGAGGTGCTGGTCAGTAAGGAGACGGAGGTGGTCCAATCAGAGAGCACTGCCAGAGGACTGACAACTGGTAAGTAACACACACACACACGCACTTTGTCCTGGTAAAGACATGCCCCCTTTAATGAACCTAACATGCGAAAGAAGCCAGTGCTCAAACTGTCACTCCACCACCACCCAGAGTCCCAGCGTCTGCAGCAGGACCTGGAGAAGGTGCAGCAGCTGGAGGGGAAGATCACGGGTGAGCTCAGCACCCTGAAGGAGCGCGTCAGAACCATGGAGTCCGAGCTGGTCACTTACCGAGACCTGGACGCCCTGAGGCACGCAGCCGAGGAGAAGAAAAAGGTAGCAAGTGCAGCTATGAGCTACATGTGCTGTTCGAGGCAACATTTGTATTTACAGTGCGGATCTTTAAATGCTGCTGCTGATTCATGTAACACAACTATCTGACTCTGCTGAACTGTCGGCTAACCAAATGTATGTTGCTCTGGTGCAGAGACTGCAGGAGGACCGCATATCGCTGAGTCAGCGTCGGGAATCCTTCAGAGAGCTGTTGGAGGAAATGAACCGGAAATATGAAGCTCTGAAGACGACGCTGCAAGAAAACGAGACTCACGCTCAGGTCAGAGCATCTCACACTCTGCTTAGAAAGACATCAGCACAAACTGTAGCTGCAGACATGTTTGAGTAGTAAGTGCATGCCATATTGTTTTCGTTAGTTATGATAAAGATTTCATTCATTATGCACCTTATGTGATTTTTTTTCACCTGACAAATTGAGGAAAAACTGCAATAAGCACTGAGGCGTCGCCTCATCTCTACATAATCTTAAATTCATCTGCAGCCACCGTCCACACACACTGCTCATCAGATAAAGACCTAATGAGCATTCTGACCTAGGATTGTCTGCTTATTTGAAGATGGGGGGGTTAAAGGTCACAGAAGTGGTTCAGTACAGCAGGAAACCCCTCGTCAGCACTGTTGAAGTGCCTTTGAGCTGCTGCCTGCTGACTTTGTGTCTGTGCTTTATGGTTCAGCTGGCTAACCTCGAGAGGAAATGGCAACACTTGGAGCAGAACAACTTCGTGATGAAAGAGTGTATCCTTCTGTAATCTGCATCTATCTTTTTACGTCATGTTTTTGATCTTGTTAAAGTGCCGACAACTCATCGCAGGTCTGATATGTGATCTGTCGCTGTAAAAGCCACCTGTTGGTCACAGCAGTGATTCTTTCCCTCAACTTTTCGGATCAGTCATCGCCTCTAAATCTCAGGAGAGTGACTACGCCTCGGTCGCCAAGAACGTCTCCCAACAGGTGGTGGACTACAACAAGAGTCTTATCGACTTCCTGCAGAACAACAGGAGTTAAACACACATTTAAAACATGTTATATTTCAGCTAACGTCATGATAAAGGGGTTATTCTAAAGACCGTTCAATATTCAGTTTATAACGTTTTTCAGTTTTTCATGAAAATGTCGCTGTTGTCTGTTAGACTGAAGCTGCTTACTGTCCAAAAATACCTAAATGTGTCTTAGTTCGAAAGTATTTAAATGTATCTAATGTGGAGCTTTTGCTGTAATCCAAGTCACTACTTTGGGTTTCTGTGAACGAGTGCCCCGGTTATTTGAATAAAGAAGTTTTGAGAAAATTGAAATTGAATACTGCAGTCTGATGTGTGCCCGTTCAGAGTCCCGCCTCCTGTTGCTTCAAGTTGTATTGATATTGAACGTTGCAAGTCCAGCTTCGACACTTGTCACGGCCCGGCTCAAAGAGTCGTAACATGAGGGAGACAAGACGAGTGATAAAAGTAATACACGTTTATTTAATGAACCAACTACGAAACAAACAGCCAGCTCCTCTACACAAGAGTCGGAGAGGAGAGGAGGCACCTCCTCATGTTCAGGTGGTGCATCTTTATAGCTGGCCACTTCCAGCAGGCTCGTTAGCTGCCAATCAACATCCTGAAAGACAGAGTAGGCAGCAAACAGGACAGAGACCCCTAGTGGATGGGAGGGGTCGGCACACCGGGTATAACGTGGTGAGTCTGGTCCTGACGCAAAAAAAAGTCAAGGATTGATTAGCAGGTAAAGCACACAAGGAAACACTTCACTGGGAACAAGAATAACACCGACATCATACTGATAGTGGTCACTCCATGCTGGTCATCAGAGCAGAAAGAGTGTGTGATCAAATGCACCTGCTAAAGCAGAGCCAGAGCGCCACATCCACTGAAACACAAACACAGAGAGGCTGAGGGTTGGAGGGAGAAACACAGGGAGTAATGAAGGGGACAAACAGAGAGAGAGAGGAGGGTTGGAGGGGAGGGGGGGGGGGAGACACAGGGAGTAATGAAGGGGACAAACAGAGAGAGGAGGGTTGGAGGGGAGGGGGGGGGAGAGACACAGGGAGTAATGAAGGGGACACACAGGGAGGGCAGAGACCCCGACATTCACTTTTCTATGATTTTTCAAATATAATATACATTTTTTGATGTACTGTCATTTTCTAATACTTTTTTCACCGCTCTACTGTGAGTTTTTCATTACTCGTTTCGATACTGTAACTATACTAAGACTTCTTTCACTTATTTCAGACATAATATACTATATGTATGACTTTTTAATGTCATATTTCAACATACTAAACTATGACCTTTTATACATTATCAACCCAATTTGGACTTTTTTTGACTTCTTTCGACATGCTATACGTGACTTTTTAAAGACTTTTTTCATAATATGATTTTCTCATGACTTATTTTTTACACACTACAGACTTTTTCATGAATTTTTTGACTTATTTATAGTTTTTTGTCAAACTATACTAAAACTTTTTAATGATTCTTTTCCAGCATACCATACTAAGACTTTTTTAAATTTACTATAACAAATATAATTTACTACTGTAAGACATACCATACTATGACTTACTACACAATTACTTTTTATATTTTTTTATATGCTATAACTTTTTTCAACATACTAAAGTATGACTTTTTTCAACCTACCGCTGCGACCCTCTCACGGTCTTGCAGGCTGTCCTGCCCAACCTAAGCAGCACATGGCTAACCGAGGGCCGTCAGCTTGATTCAGCTCTGCTGGGCTTTCCAGGCTATCAAAGCTGGTCCACATGCTCACCGTCTCTCTCTCTTCCTACAGCTGACATCCACCCTGCATTACCTTTTTATACCTTCAACACCTCCACAGCACACATGCACTGCTTCAATCACCGACTTCGCTGTTCTCCTGATCTATTGTTTGTTTTATGTCAACAGTTTATACATTATGTTTGGTTTTCAGTACAACCTTGCGTGGACACCCTCCTTGTCACATTACACGATCTTTTCCTAACCAATACTTTTGTTGCCTATACCCGACTAAGCCGTTTCCTGTGATAAGACTGTAACAAGCGGAAACCGACACTACTGGCTTTTGTAGAAAAACACACAAAACATGAGCGTAATAAACGAACGGTTGTAGAGGACACCAGCGGGCGCTCCAAACGATGTCTGATGGTGAAAGTGTTCACTGTCCACTGATCCCAACAGCATATGAATGCACATACATGCTTCATTCTCTTGCAGAGATTTCCAGGTAAGGTTATTTTATTGTCATTGTACAACAGGGTTGCACAATGAAACGCAGTTTGTAGTCCCATTTTGCTACACAAGAAAAACACAGAATGTTTGTTTAATGTCTTAATGTGTCAAAGGTTTCATTCTCCACAAAGATCAGATTCTTTGTGTGCCATTGACTTCTCGTCTCTGCAGTGGTCGTTAAAGTCACTGCTTCATGTCTGTTTCCAATCGCTTTATGCTTTAACGATACACCTCAGCCAGACCGAATAACTGGTTTTGCAATATTTTTTCTCTATATGTCATCTAATCTAACACAATACTGCTGTGGTATGAAAAATCAACCTCAAGTCAAGTACACATTAGTCAGCATCGCGTTTCAGAAGTTATCAGAAGTGAAGTTTATTTACATATTTCACAAAGATCTTGAAGGAGAAGTTAAGGAGAGGATAAAAGGTTAAGATGCCTTTACAGTTACAGTACCTGTTGCATAGTTTGACATGATTAAACAGAATACCTTCTCTAATATTGTGCTCTGCATTTCCAAAATCCAACAGCCTGAGACCAGAAGAAACGGCGGCACAGGGTCCTGATCTCATTCGGGGTCCGAATGGTCTACACTAGAGTATAGAGGATATTGGGTTAGGGTTGGTTAATGTTGGCTATTGTATTGTATGTGCACTACACACGTTCTCTCACAGTGAAATATCCCCACAGCTGTCTGGAGAGCAGGAGGGAGCAAAGTAACAAGAAATAATATCAATAACTGCCTCAAACATATGGTGATCTGAGAGCCGCTGTAAACGAAGTTACATTTTTTATAATAGCATAACTACAGGCCAGATTACTGTACCCTGAAATTAGCTTTTGATCATGTTTAAGTCTTGGGATTCCATATTAATCACCCCCTCAGGTAATCATTTCCATTAAGAAAAACTAAATGTATATTTTCCAAGAGAGCATATTCATCCTCCATAAAAAGGATCAACACTTGATTTTATCACATATTCTATTTTCCTTTTTTGTTTTATTGCTTTTGAATTAATTGAGCCACAACATCGTGTGTATTTCCCTTTAAAAAAATAAAGAAGGTATGATGGAAGGTATGTCAACAGCCTGTTGTTCAGATGCTCTTAAACCTTTTACGGCCACCAGATGTAAATACAATAACTCAAAGTCCTCAGTCCCCATAATGTCAGAACCAAACAAACAGATTTATGACGCATGTACCGGTGATTTAAGAGAACCTGTCACATTCCCCAGTCTCTCCATTTGCGTATTAAGAATATTAGTACGATTGAAGCGTGGTCGAGACCTGTCGCATAGAGATAGCCTGGGGGGGGGTAATGTATCAGTGTGGTGTGCTCATCATGGCTGAGAGGTTTGACAGCGAGCTCTTGTGATTGAAGCAAACCTCACAGAAAAAAAAGTAAGAGGTTCAGAAGAAACAGATGACAATGTTTCTGCATGAGGCCCTTTGTGCTTTCAGAGTGGTGGGACAGCGTTGGGGACAAAACTATAATATTATAATCCCACATCCTCATCATCTAGGTATTTACTGCACCACTAAAGTCCAGTCATCGTGTTCTTCTACAAAATGACCACATCTCTGTACACACTGGAGCTTTGTACAAACACAAGCTAAGGAACCAGAAGTAAACGAGTGATCTGGATTTCACTCATGTACTTGTTTATGTTTTATGCTTCTTTTACGTGACAGTTAGGATACAGTCAGTTTGATACTTTACAGAGACAGATCCATCAAACTCAAGACTCGTATAATGTGTTGCAGGAAGAATGTTGCAAATACTAACTCACAGGATAGTACCACTTTAAAGACTTTAAATAAATACTGGTGCTTTTTTAAATATGTCAGGGAAATATGCTTATTTACTTTGTTGTTGGATGAGAATATTGATACCAGTCTCATCACTGTCGATATATGTAGCTACAGCCAGCAGGCAGTTAGCCTAGCTTAGCATAAAGACTGGGAACAGGGGGAAACAGCTAGCTCACCACCAGCACCTGGAAAGCTAATTATTTAAGATGTTAAAGCTCAGTTGTGTAATCTGTGCAAATACAGAAGTGTAAAAACAACACATTGTGCTTTTAAAAGGTCCACTGTCCCAAATAACATTCTGGGGTCCTTGAAGCTTCAGTGACAAATATTCCAGAATAGATGAAGCTGTGTAAAAACAAATCATATAAAAGGCCTATAAATAAACTGACCTATGACAACATATGAAACAAATGACGGGACTTCGCTGAGCAGTAGCTCAACAGAAATTGTCTTTATAAACGAAGGGAAATGAAAACTGATGAAAATAGAAATGGTGCCCTTGTCAGCATAGATCTATTCTCAGCCCAGGCAGCGAGATGAAGTGAAAAGAAGCAGGCTTAGAAGTGAACACGTCATGTTCTTCTGCCTATTGATCTCATCCGCTCCAATTCAGTGCCCTGGACAGCGCCGCACCTATTCAATACCCTGGACAGCGCCGCACATATTCAGTGCCCTGGACAGCGCCGCACCTATTCAATACCCTGGACAGCGCCGCACCTATTCACTGCCCTGGACAGCGCCGCACCTATTCAGTGCCCTGGACAGCGCCGCACCTATTCACTGCCCTGGACAGCGCCGCACCTATTCAGTGCCCTGGACAGCGCCGCACCTATTCAGTACCCTGGACAGCGCCGCACCTATTCACTGCCCTGGACAGCGCCGCACCTATTCAGTGCCCTGGACAGCGCCGCACCTATTCAGTACCCTGGACAGCGCCGCACCTATTCAGTACCCTGGACAGCGCCGCACCTACACACAACAAACGGCATTAAAAATGATTAATAGTATGGGATTAAGTTTCCGTATTTCATGGCTATTTGGGGTGATGCACATATATATACATGTGTGTGCACTCAGTAGACTTCAGATCTCCACCTGTGACCACTGCTGTAGTGTGTGATTGAATGAATACATCCCATGCTTTTCTAATCCCCCCCGTCTAGACACCAATGGACTGTTCAGACGGAGTAAAACACACTTCGTTCAAACAGAAACAAACGAAGATGTATGCAGAAAATGTACTCAAAGTCGTCATGTAAGACACGTCGTCCAATCTTGCCAAGAACAGAATAAAGCTCAGCAAGCGGCCTGCCCGGGTAGCAGCAGAACAGCAGTGTGTGTACTGGTAGTTACGTTAGCGGCTAGCTAAACACACCGTACAACAACAAACGTGAGCCAACACAATAAGAAACGTAAAAACAGCTGTGCAGAGTTGTCTGATTAAACAAATGGGAACAACATGGTCATTATTGACCTTGTATTGGTATGTGTGTTTCTGTTTTGTTTTATTGTTTCCCAATAAAAGATGTCGGCTCTTATGCTAAGCTAAGATAATTGCCTTCTAGCTCCAGCTCAAAGTATCCCTTTACCTTTTTCTTTACAAACCTCAGGTGTTGGACAAAGATGCGAGAAAGAATGTTGGCGGAAAAGTGAACTCTTTTCTCACCACAGTCGCAGCTTCGAAGTCAACAATCATTTTCTTTCTGGCAGACGTTGCTTATAACGCAGGTTTCTCCCTCCTCAGTCTAGTTGTACTTCATGGTGTGGATAGCAGCTCTCCCATGATGTTTGTTATTAGATATTCAAGAAAAGAAATGCATTGAAAAAACTGGATTGCAATCAAGGTTTGATTGACCCAGGCAGAAACGGTGTTACCGTCGCAGCTTCCTTTCACCGTGAGAAAGAATTCAGCATTTTTATCTTAAATGTACTTCAGATGTGTGTTGCAGCAGGAGACAAATCTAAAGTTAGATCCGGTCCAGGTCATGTGAACGGCCGAACAAAAGGCATGCTGTCTCGACTCTGATTTCCCTTCAGTTTGTTTCCATTGAACGTGCATGGAGAGATGCAACAGCCATGCTGCAGAGAAATGAGCCGAGAGGACGGACGAGCACGGGTCACCGCTGCAGCTCCTACACAGCACATCCACCAGCCTCAGCTAACAGCGACCTCACAGTCAGAGAGCAGAAGAATGACCACATGCATCCACTTCTCTCACTCCGTACCATTCAAACATCTGTACACACATTTTTTTATGGAAATACGTCCCTTTACATATTTACTGACTTACTTTAATGGGATCTAAATGCTTCTCCATAACGTGGGCCGACTGTGTGATGTCACATCCTGTTTGTCCGTCCATGCAGAAGGACCAACATGGAAAATATGCTGATGCTATGCTCGTCTTACTGTTCGATGCTGTTGATTAGTGTAAAGTGGCTGCTGTTCAACAAACAACGTGTCCCTCTGTGAGTACAGTATGCACACAGAGTAGATCATTGTTGTTTCCTCCACACAAACCGCACCAGCATCAATCTGCTGCTGGTTTTGTGGTATATGACAGTTCATTGACTGTCTTGGCTTTTAGACTATTGGCTGGACAAATTAAGTAATTTTAGTCCCAATTACAATTCTGAGTTGGAGGTACTACAGAAGTGTCCACATGCTGCAAAGCCTCCATCACAAGCAATAACATCGAAATCCAATCAAATATGAACACCAGTACTGAACATTCAAGTCAGCTCATCTAGGAAGGAGCTGCTGTCACTTGCTAATGAACCGATCCAAATAACACAAGGAAAGTAGCTAATTTAGGCTATTTGGTGTAAAAACAGGGCTAAAGGCCGGCTCACATCACAGGTGGTGTCTTCTGACTCTTTGAATGTTTGATTTGAAAACGTTTGGTGACGTAGCAACCTTATCAGCAGGGCTAGTTAGTGACCTGCTGCAGCTGGTGAGCTAACCACTAACGCACTAGCTGGACAGGAACAGCCCTCGTCAGTCACATAGCTCCTGACGCGCTCTTCCTCTATAACGGTACGGTGACATGTGAACATCTGTCCTCGTCTGATTCCTTCATCGCTGCCAACAGGAGAATGAGCCGGTGACTGCCGGAGCAGCTCGTTACATAACAGGACTACACATACCGTAATAAAAAATCAAGAAGTCATCATTTAGTAAAGGGCCCATCTTGCAGTAAAATGCTGGATGGAGAATAAGTCGGTGTCATCCTTTGAAAATGGACGGTTTGTACAGAGATGTCTGTTTCATAATAACGTGTATCACACTTCTCAGCTGTTCAGTTGAAAATATTCCTAAAGAATTATTAAAAGACTTCCCGTGAAGCATTCTAACACATGATGAGTTTCTGTTCACTTCTGTACAGGCGTAGCTGTCGTTGCATCGGGAGGGAGGAGGAGAACAGGCGACAGTGGAGTGAATCCAGAACCTGAACGGGTGCTTCCTCGCTCGGCTTTAAGTTCATCGAGGCCGGCACGATCACTGTACAGATGGATCCACGTAAACAGGAGCAGATGAAGGAGTGTGCGTGAGTAAACAAGTGTGTGTGTGTGGTTACTGGGCCTCTTCTGGTCTTTTTCCACAGGACAAGACATTGTGTGTGTTTTCCAAGTCTTACATCCACAAAAAGTTGAAAACATTTGGCAGGCCTTCCTCTCCCTCATCTCCATCTGAACTTCTTCCTTCCCTTTTTTTGCACTTGTCAAGTTCCATCTCCTCAGTACCTTGTGGAAGTTACTTCTTGTCGCTGTTTTGAAATATTTGTTCGTAGGACGGCGGCGGGTGGTTGCAGTAGGACGGAGGCGGTGGGTAGGAGCCCATCATCATATGGGCGGAGCCAGGCTGTGGTGGGTATGCCGGGTGTGTGAGGGTGACCCCCGGGTCGCCACCCGTCATCCCGTTGACCCCGAAGCCCTGCATACTTCCCGGCTGCTGGGAAACTGGAAAGAAAAGGAGAACGGTTTGACTTTTATTCCAGACTTTGGCAACATGGTCCCTGTACTTGCACAGTACTGGTCTGAACTGATGCTCCTGGTAACTGGAGGTGCTATGAGATGGCCCCCCAGGTGTAATTTTGTGGCTGTGGCTTAGTGGAGGGTCTGAATCCTGCTGTACCTGGCGAGGTGGCAGGGTGCCTGGTGAAGGAGACGTTGAAGGCTGGCTCGTCTCTCAGCGGGGACGGATACATCCTTCTGCGGACGAAGAAGCCGGCACCGCAGCAGAACAGCACTCCCATCATCAGCAGCACCCTGAGCGGCAAAAACAGAGGACATGTCGGACCTTTCACCAACCCAACACCATCAACACACCCGTGCTTGTCCAGCAGGGGCAGGAAGAGGATGGGAGAAAAACGTCATTGTCAATGATTATCATCTGCAACACAGCAAGCAGACGCAGAGGGACACTCATGACCAGTCAAAACAAAGTACTACATAGAAGCAAAAGAGTACACCGTCTCTCTGTAACTCACCAGAAGTACCATAGTCTCTGGATGGACAGGGCTCTCACACAGCAGCGGGTCCCACAGCAGTCCTCATAGGAGCGACATCTACAACACAGAAAGCACACTGAGGCACACAGGTCAGCAGCCTCAGAATACACACCGGTCCTCAACAACAAAGGGATGGGACGACATGGTGAGTGGACTTTATGAAGCTCTGTTCTAGTCTACCAAACACGAGAAGCTCTTCACAACATTCACACACTGATGGCAGAAGCTACCATGCAAGGTGCCAATCAGCTCATCAGGAGCAGTTCAGTGTCTTGCTCAAGGACACTACAACACTCTTTGCAGGAGCAGGGCGAACAAACCATGGATGTAAAGCATCAAAGCCCATCAAAGCTGCTTAGTGGCGCATGAAGCAAAAACAGTTTGACTTCAGAGGATAAAAAGATGTAAATTATCCGGATCTTCAAGCGATCTTTTGCATCCATGGGCCCCAGACAGCAAGCGCACTATAGCGTTGTCTTTAACCCCGCCACCCATCCTGCAGCCTCCGATCCGTCCCATGAACGGAGGGAGGAAAGTAACTCTGGGTTTGTACCATCAATGGATTTTACAAGTTTTAGGACCTAATGATTCAAATAAGGGCTATTCAGAATCAAGTGTTCGTACTGGGAAGTTGATTCGCCTCACGTGATGGACCCAGAAGATGTAGTTCCATCGTTCGGCCACTATGTAGAATTCCTTTCAAAGCCTGGCACTCTTCCTGAGGGCTTGGATCCAAACCGGGACCCTTCCAATTACTACATCACCGCTACCCAGTGTAGCAAATTTACATATATTTTAGGGGGCAATTTTTGCCCCCACTGACTGAAATCCAGGGGCATTTAAAAAAAATTGGGGGCATTTTTTGAAACTTGTAAAATAACATTTAACCTTTGTTCAAAATAATAAATATACTTATGAGGCTTACAGTATATGAGCAATTGTCATCAAATGGCAATAAGACTAGTAGTAGACTAGTAGCAGTAGTCTACAGATTCAAAGTGTTTTCTTAGATTTATTTAACAAAAAACAAACATAAATCAGACAATCACATTCAATTTCATTCTTATTTCTTTGTGGTTATTTATTGTTATTATTACATACTATTAACAATTATTAAGTCAACGATGCCTTGATTACATATAAATCAGTCATTGTGTGGAATCTTCGAGAAAAACATTTTTATAGCACCTTCAAATTTTTAAAAATGTGCCATTTGAAGGTACAAATTCAGTTCAGAGTTGTTACTTAGTAAAATATCTTAATTGACTGTCAGTCAGGTATTATTCATTAGCAACCCTCAAATCAAAGAATAAAGACTTTAAGCACAATTTAGGTCTATTTTCCCTTTAACTCACGAGATGCAGGCAGCATGTTTTATACTTAATGTGAATATAATTCATTTCATCTAATTTCCATTATGCAATATGTATACTTTGTTGGCATCTTATTCTGAAAACCGGATGTTCGTCTGAAGAAACCGGATGTTGTCTCCCGTTAATGTTTCCGCTAACTTTCAAAGGCCTTCGCTCGCTTCCGATCTGTGACGTTTGAATGAGTTTACCGTGAATATCAGCATATAGGTGCACTAACATGTGAGTGTGCGGAGTTGACCGCAGTCACAGGTCTGATGAAGAAGCGCTCCATTGCGTTCTTCATGCACACGAAACATCAGTCAAGGCGAAAATCAAAACAATTCTATGGCAACTGGATACTATACTGGCATATAGGCTACGATGTTTTTGATAAGTTCATTAAATTATCATTATTATTAGAGGAAATTATGGGGGCATTTTTTGCCCCTCTCCTAGTGATATGAGGGGCAAAATTATACTTCTTAGGGACAGTTTTGCCCTTTGCCCTTTGCCCTCGTGTATTTCCGACGCTGGCGCTACCCCTCCATACCCAATGATATATCACCGTGGAACACCATAAAAAGATACGTTGTGCCAAGTTGTGGTGAAGTATTGTCATGAATTTCCATTATCGGGATAATCGTGCATATCCTCAAATGAGCTATCCAGCTTTCTATCAAAAACAATTAGTATAAGTAAGACCTGCACAAGGGTTATTTCCTCTTCTATTCAGTTATCCTAAATGATGCACAGGAGAGCTTATAATGACTATTTCAAGTAGTTTGTATTTCATTCAAAAGGACGTGTACTAAAAATTGAATCTGTGTAGCAATAACAATATATGTTAATACTTGTTAATTTAATTACTATGAATTCTTAATTTAAAGAAATTGCAGACAGGCGGTAGATTGTGAGCTAAGTCGTAAACTTTACACAAGATGAAAAACGTCGTCCATAAAATGTTGATGTTAAATGAACATTTATTTAGTTCATGCTGCTTTTAGGCAATTAAGATGACATTACATTGCACATATTATGTTCATACTTTATATTTGTTTTATATTCTTCATATTTCCAATGTGTCCTTTTCTATTTTCTATTCATGTTCCTTTACTTCTGCAGCGCCTGCTTTCATTCTCATGTTCTCTTATTATGTTTATTGTATTCACCAAACTCCAAAAGCACATTCCTTGTAAGTGAAAACCTTCTTGGCAATAAAGCGGATTCTGATGTTGCCGTTCACACTTTCTGCTTCGTAAACAAACTTGAAATGGTTTCATTGTAAACGGCAAGCCGGCAGCCTGGGAGCCAAATAATCAGAAGAGAGGCCAACTGTGATTGATGAGTGTATGTGAGCAGCAGGAAACTCTACCTCTGTGTGTGTGTGTGTGTGTGTGTGTGTGTGTGTGTGTGTGTGTGTGTGTGTGTGTGTGTGTGTGTGTGTGTGTGTGTGTGTGTGTGTGTGTGTGTGTGTGTGTGTGTGCGTGTGTGCGTGCGTGATAGATGACTGTGGATAGCCAGCATGACCTCAGACTCCCAGTCCTGTCTAGCATTTCAACACTAGATCAGGGACGAGCAGCCGCGGTCCCTGGAGGCCCCAGAGTCTGCAGTATTATTCAAGTTTGAGACAAACTCTGTAAATGTTTTTTGTTACTGGAGGAATGGTGAAGGATTTAGACTCACTATAGAACTAGTCTGGTTCTTTGAGTCCACAGGATCCTGATCTCGAGACGAAACCAGACAACATCCTGCTGATCAGTGACTGGGAGAAGGGAGGTTTCATTATTCGGATCATTCTGATCAGCATTACGAGTTCCGATGACTCATGAAAACATAGTTATGAATGTTAATTTGTGCTAGTAGATCCCCTAAAATGCTAAGCACGGGCCCTTTAAGGATGAGCAAGCTAAAGCTAATGTAGCGTAGCACAACAGTCCTGCTTTCGGATTACTTCGGAGGCTGCCGTCTGCGGTGCTGTTGAAATAAATTGTTATACTGAGAGCAGCGTGAATATTCAAACGTGAGAGTCTCCACGCTGTGGATGCATTGACTACATCTGTGAGTAATTAAGCTCTTGAGAGTTATCATGTTTTACTGAGTTATGTTCAATAATCTGGTTCAAATATGCTTAATCACTTCCAGTCTTGTTGATTCCAAATTGGAAATTGTAATAGGAAAAAATTATTATGCTCTCTGCTTAGTTCTCCTTAGACTGACAGCGTCTGCTGTATCATAAATCTCTAACTTAAGATAAACATCCACATAGCTGTATCATAAACCTTTACCTGAACCTAAAACATCCACATAGCTGTATCATAAACCTTTACCTGAACCTAAAACATCCACATAGCTGTATCATAAACCTTTACCTGAACCTAAAACATCCACATAGCTGTATCATAAACCTTTACCTGAACCTAAACATCCACATAGATCAAAGAGCACAGTATCATAAACCTTTACCTGAACCTAAAACATCCACATAGATCAAAGAGCACAGGAGAAGACAATTGCAGGCCATATATAACCTCGACATAGAACCAGGCCTACTTTTATTGTTGCAGGGAATACACCAGACATTGCCTGTTTCAGCACAAATGTCTGACTTCCATCATTCTGCCCCTTGCCTGTTTCAGCTGGTTTCTCTTGTCTGTGGGTATAAAGGTAGCATGCATGAAGATGATTTTAGGGTACTCCTCACAAGACTCTGCGATACGTGTCTGTTAAGAACTGCTCTCTCTTTTGCTTGCAAGCAAATAAATTGACTATTACAACTTTGATCCTTCATCAAGACTCTGTTTCATTTGACATTGATTTGAAAACACTTTACACTTTTCTCCCGAATAGTTTAAGAAATATTCCACAACAAAATGAAAACAATTGTCCCTGGAAACACCTACCGTCAAAGCTCCTGCTGAAGCAGACAACAACACCAATGCTGCAGTGTGTCCCTTCTCTTTGTGCCTCTGATGGTTTTGAGGAGACAAAGTTACTTTACAAGAGTAGAGTATCAGCTGTGTGTCCTTCTCAACGGACATACAGTACGCTTACGACAGCCGCCGTGCACAGGCTGTTCATTCCCTCTTTGTCAGATATATTTGATCACATGGATTGAAAATAAACTGGATTCTGGTGTAGTTGAAGCTGAAGATAACAACCCCCCCCGCCCACCTAACAAACAGTGGAGGAGAAAGGAGTACTTCCCTCCGAGTTGGTTTTCATTACTGCGGTCATCTCTCCTCCCGGGTGCTCTCCCTTTCTCCGTGGCCAGTAGCAGGGAAGCAAGCTAAATGGATGAAAGTTGGAACTGTGGGAGAAGCCGGTCGTCTGTCTGAATCAGTAAAATAAACTTCTTAAAACCACTCTGGCAGAGTTTAAAGCTCCAGTAAGCAATAGCTTTGGAAATCCCATTGACGCATACTTAGAATTTTGATGCAAGGGCTGCATGAACCCACTGAGACTCAACACAGCTCTGCAGCTCAGATTCTTAGCTTCCATTTGGTATTCCAGCCAACACATAACAGCGTCATAAGCTTGTTACGTTTGTTTCATGTATATATATGCGAGGAAGGCCACAGTCAGCCTCGTGCCATCATTTAGTCGCTACGTCTGTTTTCATTGTACATTCATCTTTTGTGGATACAAGCTTTCACACCTCAGCCAACATGGATACATGTGGTGAGCTGCTTGTGATGTGTAAAAGTGCTGCTAAATCTAAATCATCATTGTCCCTTTCTACGTGTGCTTCAAAATAAATGAATGAATGTGAAAGCAGTGGTGGACCCGTAGACTGTAGAAGTGGACATTGTCGTCGTGACGTCACCCGTTGGTTTGTGGACTGATGTTATGAGGCCTCGAGTTCGGCGACTTCACTGTCGCCATCTTGGATTACGGTCATCGCCATGTTGTTTTGCATCCAATGAACAGAAGTGACCATATTTGGACTGAGGAGTGACGTAGAGCATACGGCTCTGGTAGAGACCTGTCAATCACAGTAGCCCCGCCCTAAAGCATCCCCTGCTTTATGGTCTGTGTGACTCTAAATGGACCATAATGTACTAAATGAACATCATGCTGTATTGAAGAAGACTTGAAACTAGAGACTGAGACCATAAACTCATGTTTACAATGTTTACTGAGGTAATAAATCAAGAGAGAATTAGAGTCATTTTCTCATAGACCATAGAGGAGTCGCCCCCTGGTGGACACTAGAGAGAATGCAGCTTTAACACATGAAGCATTGGCTTCACTCGGCAGAACCAGAGGTTGCCGGGTGGGTGGGCCTTTACTGTGAAACCGGAAGTGTTGACATTCTTGACATTTAGAACATAACTAAAAGTCAAGACTCACTTTTTTAGAAAACTAGATTCAGACATTTTAGCACTTTTTGCTCTGGAGTCTTTTGAAAAATTGTGGCAATGAAATAATTGAATTACATGTTTACCAAAGTTCAATGAAGGAGAATTGCTCAAAAAGCAAGAGCTGATGTTATTTCTTATTAACAGCAAACTTCTAGTAACAGAAAATAAATAACCACAAAGACCTGCGTCATATAACAAGTCGGACTTCAGCAGATCAGAGGTGGTGTGGTCTCTTTGTAGTGGCCTTAATGATGGACATTCAAGGAGTGGCACGTTGTGGTACTTACATGAAGTAGATGGGGTATCTGCCTTCAAAATACCAGCAGTACTTTTTGGCTTCCACACACTGTAAAAGACAGACGGATTAAATTAGTTTAGGAAAACACTCTTTGTCTAACTTGATAAAAGAAAATCCACAATGGCATGCAGAGCAGTACACTCAGCGAGGATCCCCCCAGCATCGTGTGTGTGTGTGTGTGTGTGTGTGTGTGTGTGTGAATCCTCATTTTTTCCATCAACTGGGTTTCACTGAGAACGCACAAAGAGCCGACGCCGGTCGTCTGGAGAGTGCCCTTTAATTAACCGTCTCTGAAATGATCCCTGTGAAAACGCAGCCCGCTTCGTAGCGGCGCGCGGAGGATTTTCCCCGTTATCGTGTCTGCGCCCTGAAGAGAAGCAGGACGGAATGAGCTGAGGGTGTTGAGAGAAGCATTTTTTTTACGTCCTCTTTGAGGTTGAGCTTCATATGTGTTGTTCGTTGTTTTGCCATGTCAGCACCAGGATCCAGCACTTTCAAACTATTTCTAAACTGAATTTACTGAACAATTACTGTATTGTGATATACACTGTTACCATGATATCAAATTACATAACATGATAGATATTTGCTCAGACTGTCGCCTGGACTGAATTCATTTAAATGGGAAAGATTGCAATAATATTTGGAATGGATGTTCATGGTGCCCTTGGGAAAACTCCTCATAACTTTAGTGAACCCGTGGCTTTTCCTCCTGAGCCACCTGCAGGATATGACTTCACATATCCAGTGAAATATCTCTTTCATTATCCAGCTCCCGAGAATTGTCAAATATGTCCCCAAGCTGTCCAAAGCTCATATGCATTACTCTGAGAAGGATGAACATGCACACAAACAAGCTGCATCCTTGACAGCAGCGGAAGGCCGAAGTGCCGAAAACCGCAGTTCCTCAAATCGGCCACTTGAGGCTGGCTCCAAAAGAGAGTTAATCTCCATCGACTAGAATATCCCCCATGTTCAAATGCCCAACTTTACAGCACAATTACACACGTTTACAGTGTGAACAGATTTAGGACTCCTCTCTTAAACTTGTGTCTTCTCTTTTAGGGGTTTGATAGAAACAAACCCAAAAGGACATAACGATACCCAACCACATCTTTGACTCTGCTTCAGTGCGGCATGCCGGGTCGAGCCGTTTTGGTGGCTCCCAACATGGCAACACAAGAGGTTATTAGTCGGGCTACTGGTGGAGGATGGGACCATACTGACACTAGAGCTGAGAGGAAATGTCAGGAACACACACGGTGAGAGGCCGAGACAAAGATGGCAGCGGGATATTTTTTAACAGAGCATCCCGTCCCCTCCCACTGACACAATGCACATCCACTCCATTTGTCCAGACGGTGTTCTGCCATCACCGTGGTCACTAGTGGGAAATGTTACCCGCACAGAAAGTGTGTCATCAACTGTCATCTGATCTTTCTCAAATATTTTAAAAACACACAGAAGCTGGTTGATGTCCATGTTTGACATCGAGTACAAAATCCATTCTAGATATTTCTGTCTTAACCAAAAGAGTCAACCTGTTTATCGGTGCTGGGGAAAACGTGAGGGGGGTTATCAAAGTCACGAGGATGCATCCTCAGGGGACCATGAATTATGACATTTCTTGATAATCCGCCATTAATGTCAACTGAACAGAGTTAGAGAGGATCAGCAGGGGATCATCTTAAAATACATACCTATTAAATACATCTACATATATATAAATATGACATGATTCATCTTCTGGGGATCGTGAGTATTCAAGACAAATTGAATGAGATTCAGCATCCTACTTTAAGAGACACCTTGGTGCGTAGACGGTGTCCATAGGACGTTTTGATCAGAGTGGTGCTCATATCAGAAAATGTCATTAATATTCATCTGCTCGGGACCAGCAGTGTAATGTAATGCTTTACATCAGCACAAGTGCCTCAGGCTTCATGCGAGCACCATCCATCTGTCTGGCGTTCTCTCTACATCAACATGTTCAATATCTGTGCTGCAATTGAAGGGGTCAGCATTCTCCTCTACAACTGGGTCCATACAATCTAAATTAAAGTCGTCGGATGTAAACTAACTAACCCTCAGGGCAGCTCTTCTTCGTCCTCTAATGTTGGACCGAGGATAATTGATAATGCTAGTTCATCTTTGACTGTTTTAAACCAAATGTCTGGCTCCTCAGTGCTACTGAAGCAGATCCTGAACAGTCTGATATCAACTCCCCTGATCCTTCCTCTCAATCCCCCTCAGCATCCAATAGCTTCTCATCTCACATTCTGGCCAACATCAGCCTTCATGTGACTCACTTAACGATGTCACCTCTGTCTGGATGGATGGATGAGTGTCGGCGAGGATGAATGAGGACTACGTCATCGGCATACCGTACAGTACATGCAGAAAGTATCATACATTAAAAGGACATTTCTACTATAGAAATACACACATACGGTAATAAAGCTTTACTTTTACAATTATTGACTTAGTAGCAATCGATCAACGTTAGCTTGGACCTAATTGTTGTCCTGTGCCAGCAGTGGTCACCGTCCAGCTCTGTTTATTGTCCTCCTCTAATTAGAGCTCCGTGTAAGTGCTGACAGCGGAGGAAAATGTCCCTCTGTGCTCCAGCGGGACAAGAATGACCGTTACGCAACCGGAGAATGTGTTTTCCTGCTATAAAAGCAGCTCAGATGGGTTTTGGCTAAAGGGCATTTGAGGGGTGAGGTGGGGGGGTTGGACAATGCACATGAAAGCTTTAGAAGTAGGAGTGTGTGTGTGTGTGTGTGTGGCGATCAAGGCTGAGTTTTGCCTTTGAGGTTGCAGGATGCCGTCGGTGTAGGTTGTGAATTGACGGGTCAATGAAGAGGCTCCCTATGAAAGGTCAGACGTTACTGAACACGGCTCTGCTCCTTCAAACGCATCAGAATAGCTGCCGTCACTTTATAATTCTTTCTAACCTGCAGTGTGCTGCAACACTCATCATTTCTTTCATATCGTTTTGCATTTCAAAGGCAGCTCAGTCTCTCATTATGGTCTAAACTGTGCTGCCCGCTGCCAGGAATGAGCCGGTCTTAGTGGTTCTGCAAGAACAGGCACTTTGCAGACTTGGTCAGGAAAGATATGATCAGGAAATATCTTTGCATTAAAATGGTCAAAAGACAATTTGAATCTATGGACATAATTGCATTAATATCAGCCTTAAAAAAAAAGGCTTATTTGCCTCCATTTCTTCAAAAATCTCCTCTTTTGCTCCTAATCCTCTTCTGATTCTAATTTATTCTGATTCATCTCTTCCACTCCATTTTCCACTCCTTCCTTCCTGTCTCATTGATCTCAGCTGACCTCACAGATGCCATTAGTGAGCAGCAACAGGCAAACAAGCATTATTTGAGTCCGTGTGTGTTCTGGCCTGAAGTGGAGACGGTTCGGAGGAAACGGAGCCGGACGAAGCCTGAAGGAAATCCGTTAAGTCTGATGTCTGCCTGAATGTATCAGGTGCAGTTAAATGCTGCATTTTATAATTCTACTACATGCGGAGGAAGCAAGCTGTTATTGGAGCGAGTGAGCGGCGTGTCCAGTGGACGTCTGAAGTCACGGTTTGCCGCTCTGAGAAAGGTGATGGACACAAAACGGAGGACTTTCCTTCTCTTATCAATGCTTATTCTGTTCTGCACAATGATTATAAAGTTCTCAGAGAAACTGTAAACGAACAAAAGCATAACTGCTCTCCAGTCCGACAGGGACCTCTAGCCAACAGCAGTACCACTTTGATTTGTGTTCATTTTAAAGTAAATCTGATGTGTGTGAGAGAAATAGAGCAAGACCTGCAGCCTTGTAACTACCTTTGAAAAACTGGCAAACCTGCACAATAGCACTAATAAAAAGATTTACTCTTAAACTGCTTTTGTATCACTTTTCCCCAAGACATTTGACCAGGTTCCTGTTACATGTTTGAAAAGCATAGTCATCAAAATGCCACTTCAATAAAGGCTACAACCCAAAAATGTTTGAAATTAAATTGAGTCCAGTTTGGAAAGATGAATAGACACATAGTACCTAGCTTTGTAACTGCAGCTTTAACAACTGGATGACTCGTTTTGTATCCATCCAATAGTTATACCCGCTTATCCTTCGGGAGATCATGTGACACGAATGTAAAAACATGCCGCATTGAAATCAAATCCCAATAAAGGAAACAGAGGTGTAATACATGCTGGTGTTGTCCAGCACAGATCTGCAGATAGTGAATACAAAGCACCGTCATTAGTGTTCATGGGGGGGTGCAGACAAGCTTTTCCTATTTGGAATTGCAGACAGATCCATCCGAAATGAAACAAACCTTGATCATCCAGCTGCATGATAATTCAATTATAGGCACAGAAACAATATCTTTGCAAGCCTGGAAACGGACTGTTCATTAACTGGATGGCTGCACACCACAAGCCCGCTCTAGCAGGAGGGATACGGTGGCCTGAACAGGTCAAATCAAGATCACAGCTTCTCTTTGTTGTGTTAGAAAACATGATTCAAACAGAGGAGCATGAGAAGCAATTACAATATCATTCAGCTGATTCAGATGTCTTCTGCATCAACTGGATGTTTCTTACTTTATTTAAGGGGTTTCACAAGTCCTCAGACAACGTCAAGACAACTAGCCCTTATTCTGTGTTACTCCTCTTTGTGAGATCATCACAATCTACGTTTTGGAACTACAATAATCCCAAATACTTTGGGAGACGTAAAGAGGAAGTCAAATATTCCCATGGCTTGAGTTCAGAGTTCTACTGTGGCCTACAACCGGCATCATTCCAAGTAGAGGCGTACCCATTCTCAAAATCCACGGTTTGGTTCAGACCCCATTATGTCTCAGGAGTAGGGTTGGGTACCGAAACTCGTGCCAATATGGCACCGGTTCCTATACGTCCGGTAGTTCTCACGGCAGTTCGTCAAATAGCCACGAAATGTAATATATCAAACATCATGGTGGGCTTCAAATAACTACCTACAGTTAGCTTCCAGCGACAAAAGGAACGCTAGGTTTAGGCAACAAAACCACATAGGTTTAGAAAAACCGTCACCAAGGGGGTTTCGAACATCTGTCTCATACCTGCATCTCTTTCACTGAGACGTTTGAAGCCAAAGTGTCTCCGAGGTGCTTCAGCCACAACATGAGACATAAGTGAATTGTGCTTTCGCTGATCAAAGCCGTCGAAAAAGAACCAAAACGTCAGCGGCCTCAGTCCAAATGTACAAGCTGTCAGAGCCACCTATCAAAGTGAACCATCGCAAGGTTCAAGGGCTCCAGTCCCTCTAGGCCGACCGCTCGCATTCAAAATGGATGTACTCACCAAGTCTGCTGAATGAAATAAAATAATAATGATGTGTATTAATAATACACGAACAGACATGAATGTCAGCGGCACTGGACTGGCAGGAAGAGCGGGATCGTGACCACGTCGTGCTCCCTTCAGAGCCCGGTCAAAACCTACAACATTAGAGCTCATTGTCGTCCCCTCATTCATGTTAAAAATATCCTAAAATCCCCAATGACGTCCCTCACATTCACACGACCCAAAATCATTCTCATTTAGAGACGTCAAAGCACACGCGTTAGGAAAACAGGAGCACATATAAGGCACTAAATTGGACTCACAAAAAGTATAAATGCATCAAGATGTGGAAAATCACATACAAATCACATGATGAGAAAATAGTCATTGATTGGACATCGTTGGTACAGTTGGATTCCTACTGTGCACCAGTGAGTGTTTGTCCTACAATGAGTATCAGGGGTCTGGGCACAAGGACAAAGGATGACAGGATCCCAGGTAGACAGAGCCTCTCGCTGGTCTCATCGGTTAGACAGGACTGTGTAGCCTCGTCTCCTCTTTCCAGCATGTATATCAAGCCGCCAGCAGCCCCTCTTGTGATATCTATTTGTTCTTTTTGATATATATTGTTTCACAATAGAGGGAACGGCGTGCTATCAAAATAAAGTTCAGATTTTAGATATACATACATATATATTTATTAAGTGTTTCTTGATGGGTCACTCGCGTGTCGAAGTTACCGCACATTGTCATTCATTTCATAAAGATCTCAATTTGTCCTCTACGATGAGTGTAATGTTGGCATGAAGCGAAGCTGTTAAAGACGCTACTTTTGAACTGAATTTGGCCAAAACAATACCAGGCGGCACGTATCGGAGCTACATCAAAGGGAGCCTGCTAGCAACCGATAAACCTCAAAAGGAAACGGACTTATTGTCTCGACACTCAAAGGGCGTCCCTGTCCCTTCAACCACACGCGCGTGTCTACCGAAGCTATGACAATGATCGTCGCGCATAAAAAAAACAATGGCAGACGTCGCTCACCTCCAGAAAGAGCCAGAATGTCAGGGCTAAACCGGCCAGTGGGTTCCTCATATCTCCGCCGGTGGGAGAGCGGAAGCCGAGCTCCGCTTGTGCAGAAGAGAAAGACGCGGAGGAGATGCTCCTTTGTCACACTGTCGGTTTCATCCCGTTACCGGGGATGATGCTCAGAAAGTGGATGTAGCCGGCGCGTCACTGAGTACTTCGGCTGACAGGAAGAATGATGGCAACCTGGGTGTCAGTCAGACGGTCCACAGACGGAGATTAACGGCATGCTGGGACACTGCATTAGCCTGTGATGTTGGCTTATTCCACGCCCCTTTACGAGGCCCCCCCGCCCAACGTGCACGCGCGCTCGCAAACACACACGCTTTGACTCTATATAATAATGTTTTATCATTATTGCATAATAAGAATTACTTAAGAATAATTCCTATTTGTCACATTTATTGTCTTGTAAAACACACACAAAAAAGAATAACTAAGCCCACGCATATTCCTAAACTATTGCCTTAATGTCGAAAGCAGGAGCATCCATTTAAAATTCAAAGTCCAGTAAATATTTCCTCCCAGCGAGGGTCCGAACCCGATGTCTAAATTGCGTCCGATAGCCTACACCACTACGTTTATCAAATGAAGTCAACAATGTGTATTTCCATGACATTTCAACAAAATGTATGTGTATGTGTCATACTTCTAACATACACACCCATTGAGCTTGTATGGAAAACAGACCATACCATGAATAAACGGATTTCTGGAACAATGAACCTAAGGCCTATTTCAAGTAAAACAAAACAAAACAGGATCATTTGTAAAAAAATAATTATTGCTGGTAATGACTTGTTACTGTGCATCGTTGTATTCACTGTCAAATACATTTTTCAATGTACCCAAGCAAGCAGATGTATTTCTGAAGGACGTCATATGCCATTTGTGGCACTCCAGTTGTGCGTTTCTGATTCAGCACCATGGACAGTACCCAAGCAGCTGAAAAGGTCGGAGTCAGCTGGACAGTTGCTGACAGGAGACACAGCAGTGTTTGGTCAAACAGAAGAGGACAGGATAACTGGTGTACTGGGGGGGGGGGGTACTTTGACCTTGTCGACACAGTCGGCATTGCACAGCGCTGCTAGACAGTCTCCAAAAAACATTGTCTTTGTCAAATGGAGTTCACCATTCATTTTGTGCTTTTCCCCATTGTCTCATCTCAACTTGTCTCCAGTGCAAAAGGTCCATTGTATGATTTCTCTCTCATTATTTCATTTTTGTACTCTTTCAGTTAACTTTCAGTCTCAAATTGTCTCTTTTTTTAAACAACACTTTCTCACTCCCAACTCGTCCAATATGTCGCTTGGTCAGTGGCCCCAAGCATCAAACTATCTTCCCCTCTAGCGTCCAGTTTTGGACGTGGCAGGGACGGCATGTCCTTTTTCCTCTCGTTACATGCAGAGTGACTTTACAAAATAAACGTCCGTCTTCACAGGAAGTTAGTTAGGTTTAGGAAAAGAGCGTGCTCTACGTCAACTTGACAGACTCATGACTCATGTACCAAACGAGTCACGTAAACAAAATGTCAAGACAGCAGTGTCATTGACGACAGTCCTGCGTTTGTTTGACCCGTCCACCTCCCCTCCCGAGTGGAAGTGAGACGGGCGTTGTTTTAATCCTGGAGAGTTAAAGAATATACTCTTCTTTTTGATAAATGGCGGTGTCTCCAAAACATCCCATTCACGAAGCTGGATTTCTTCAAACAAAACCTGACTTTTTATGATTCTCTTTGGAGAGTCAACAAAAAAAAGCTTTAAAGACATCCCAACTCTGCAAAAGCTGTGGACCTTTAATACAGTGGGTAAAAAAAAAAAAGTAATGGCTGGACAAAATGTTCAACATTCAACGAAGGAAGCTTCAATTCAAACTCCGTCTCATGATATGTTAACACATAAATCAGTACATTATATACTATACATTTGCATCTCTTACCACTGTTCTCATCTCAGTGTGGACTGTGCTATGTTCTCTATACATACTGTACTAGCAGGAAGGCCCACGCCTGTAAGTAAATAATTGAGCTAAATTGCCACTTTAGCTTTTTAAGTGCGCTAAGCTGAGCAGCATGCTGCTTGAACCACAGAACACACCAACCAAGCATCTTCATCTGCCTCATCCTAGCAAGCAATCACCATACACATCTGTGTATAACGTCACCATTTCACATTATACGTTGTTGTGAGACCTTTGGGATGACCGTGCACGCGATCTGACTGAAAGCTGAAGTAAACTGTCTAGTCGACTGTATAACAGCAGACCAAGAGTTAAAATCAGAGGTCCACTACGCGATAAAGTGATTCATCCACTACATGTACCAAGTGATAAAGGTAAATGTTGGTAAGATTCTGATTGACAGCCTGGCATGTGTATTTGTTAAATGCTTTTTTATTTTCCACAAAATATAATTTAAATTGCATGTCTGAGGAGGATCTTTATATTTTTTGGACGCAGACACTAAAACCTGTCCATCAGCAAAATGGACCCTGTTGTGCTGCCGTTTGCACTCCCAATGCGTCACCCTTTAGTGTCTACATGCAACTCACTCCAATATAAACCATAGGCTGTATATAAGAAGCGGACCTAGTCGTCGCGACGTCACCCATTGGTTTTAAAACCTTGAGTTTGGCTTTTTGCTCGCCGCCATCTTGGCTTTTTTCAACCAATGAAAATAAGTGACAATATTTGGTCTCTGGATGAGTGACTTAGAGACACCGTATACGGCTCTGGTAGCGGCAACAACCCGTCAATCACAGTAAGCCCCGCCCTAAAGCATCCCCTGCTTTATGGTCTGTTTGACTCTAAATGGACCATAATGTACTAAATGAACATCATGCTGTATTGAAGAAGACTTGAAACTAGAGGTTGAGACCATAAACTCATGTTTACAATGTTTACTGAGGTAATAAATCAAGAGAGAAGTAGAGTCATTTTCGAATAGACATTGGCTTCACTTTACTGAACCAGATGTTGCCACCTAATGTAAATACACCCGCATCCTTACACCCTCAGAGCGATTTTCTCCCACATTCTAGGGAGAAACAGACACGGTCACTGATTCTTCACCACTTCAATCTCTCATCTGCTCCATTTCCAGCCGTACCCCCAGACAAATGAACCTTGATGCAGTAATTACTGGTATCAGAGGATGTAAACTCTCCAGGCCCCGTAGCACAGATTTGCAGCATAATTCAGAAACATTAGTCAGCGATCTCACTGTGAAATGCTGTTTGTTATACTGCAGCAGCAACAGTGAGAGGCCAGATTTAGGACAGGGAAATCAAGAAAAAAAATCAAATGATCGAACTACAAAGAAGTAGCTTAAAGATATTATACTCTTCATGTAGAATTAAACCAAACAGCTATCTCCGTAATCTCCATTTGTGTATGAAAGTGATTTGTGACGCTGGTATGGAAGGAGGCAGCAGCAGCAGCAGCATGGATGAATGTGACCATGAAGAGGATTTTTTCACTTAAGATGATTTGGGCTCTTCGTCACAACCTTCACGTGAAATGTTTGATTTATGTCTCTCAGTCTCAGGTAATGCGGTTGTTTGTCGGCATGTGAATGACACGGAGGGAACGTAAATAATAACCGTTAACTTGACATTTATTTTGTACATGCTCACTGTTTGACTTGGGTTTTGAGTCATACCATTTTAAGAAGAGTGATTAAAACAGTCAAACAATGAAATGACAAACGGCAGAGTCGACAAAATTCAAAAGAAAATATCCAGTTTTCCCTATTTGACACAACCCTTCCCCAGTAATGAATCACTTATGGGCTCGTGACAATGATCCGTCTGTTCTGGGTTTCCTTGATAGATACAAAGATGAAGGACAAGCGAGACGATGTGGTATGATAAGCTTACTTGTTTAAAGATTAGACCAAGATTAGTTGGTGGTTCCAACCCGTTTGGCTGGTAACACCTTACAAAGAAAGAAATGGCGTCCCTTGCCACATTTCGAACATCTATTAATTATTAGAAGTTCCACCAAAGTTACATTCCCCCTCTTTACGTCTCACATGGTTTCATTAAAATATCTGTTTGAGGCCAACAGAGGTACAATAATCAGTTTATTATTAGATTAAAGAAGATTAATAGAGTTGTGCCGTAGAACTCTGTTCTTGTTCAACCCCTCAGATTTATCTTGTGACCTTTTGGTGGGAACCGACCCCTAGGTTGGGAACCACTGAATTAAATCACCAAACTGTAGATAAAGTAGTGAAACAAACTCCGACTGGAGCAATTGTAACAGTAACGTGCTGCTCTACCATTGACGCATCAGTCTAAGAAGCTTTTGATACTTTAACTCAGAGGCGGGCCGTGCATTTTATACCTGGGCCTTCTGAGCTGTCCTACTACACTTGAGCCAGCTCCTAATAACCCCATTATGACGCCACAGCTACAGTTATTTGTTTCTAGGGGTGCAACTACACGTATTCGTGTTAAACCGTTCGGTACGAGGCTTACCAACCGAACAAAACGTTTGAATAATACTGGTGCATTTGGAAAATGCAGAAGCTTAAATTGTGGGAAATATGTTTTCGGTGGACTGCGCCGCTCACGTAGGAGACAACGGGATGTGACCTTTTGAACCTGGAACAACAACAGAAAACAGCTGTGCCCCGCACTCCAGGGAGGCTAAACTAATCTAGTTTAGCAGGGAAACAACTGCAGCAGACAATCTACGAACTCGCCGCAGTGTTCAGCTGTTCCTACTGATTCAGACAGGGCTAAAGCAATCACCACATAATCCCCATTTCTCCGGACCATCATTCTGCTTTGTTAAAGAAAACAGCCCGAACAGATTCAATTGTCCGGACAATAACCCCCGCGCATGACGGGATGCTTCATCATTAACGGACAAGAGTCCAAATCAAAGTAATTAACACAATGACAAGAACAAACTCACAAGAACCAGTCACATATATTTATATGACAACGGAGCAACAAATCAATCCAGCAACACTGCAGCGCTAAAACACGTATTCCACTTCTCTTACACATGTTCCAAACTGAACTCTTACTAAACACTAAGATCTGCTAGCTAGCTTTCTGTTTGACAAAAGTCACGCTGGCCCATTGACCAATCACTGCCCATGTAGCCGGTTGTATATGGACCCAAATGAAACACAAGATTCCAGCGATCTTTGGCTTTTATTACAAACTTCCAGAAACAGCAGGCAGAGTCTCAACAGGGTCAGGATCAGAGGGTTTATCGGGAGTCAGGCAAGGCGGGTAGAACAGGGGCAGGCAGGGTCGGTAACAGGAGCTCAGTCCTGAGAGCGTGCTCAGAGTCTGGCATAGAAAACCGAGGAACAATCTGGCAAATGTGTCTGTGGAGGCAGGAGTCTATAGGGGGGCTTGATTACTGATCAGAGGCAGGTGAGTGAACAGGTGAAGGGTGTTTGACTGATGAGGAGGGAGTGACTGACAGGTAGAGTGAGGAGGGTGTGGAGCTGAACTGTGACAGCGTACATTAATGCACATGTACTTAGCAGGCTACCTGGGTAGCAGTGGCACGTCAAAGAATACGCCCAACATGTCAAACTAAAGATCTGATTGGTTGAAGACTATGACAATCAACAATATCGTCCCCATATACTTTAATCTGCAAAGTCTACCTAGAGGGCCTCGGGCCTCTCTTCTTACATGGAGACACAGAGAAGCTCTCCTTAAAACAAGTTGTGCTGGAAGCAGAGCAACAGAGGAAGACAGGAGCCGTGCAATGAGAAAATAAGCTAATGGGGAAGAAAAATTATAATACATGTAGTGTATTTATGAAAAATTCTTAAATGATAATATAGCTATAACTTTGTGATTGTGTTCAGGCCAGCAGAGAAGGCTTAGCTGGCCCTGACGGCCCACCACTGCATTCAGCTGGTAATGCTTTTTTACTTTTATTCATTTTAAATGCACTTTAATTGGTCTGGACTTATTTTACATTAACTTCTTGATGATTTTACTTCAGTCAAGGATCTCACGACTTCTTCCATCACTGACAATAAAAAAAAAATTTAGTCCATTTCAGAGAGGAACTTTAAGGTTCTCGATAAATCTCTTGTTCCCGGTAGAACACCCTGGGTGGGTTCTAGATGAACACCCTGGGAGGGTTCTAGATGAACACCCTGGGAGGGTTCTAGATGAAACCCTTGGTATATTAACGGGTTCTCACTCTAGTTTGAACGCTTCTTGGTGGATTCTGATTTGTACCCTTAGAAGGTGAAAGGGTAATGGATTGAACCACCAGAGAGGGTTCTGGGTGGAATCATTCACAGATGGTTCTAGATATAACCTTTTATGTTGGGTTCTAAGCAGAACCCTCCGAAAGGGTTTGAGGTGCAACCTTTACAAAAGGTTCTACAGGAACCAAAAGGGTTTTTCTTTCATGACAAGCTAAATAACCCCTATGGTTTCTAAGAGTGTATTACAGAAAGAAACCGTTAGGAAAGTGTTGGGCTATAGAAAGCGTTGGGCTATAGAAAGCGTTGGGGTGCGTTCACACCAAATGCGTCGATTTTTTGACGCGCCGCAAAATCGCGTCCAACGCGCCGCCGGTCGTGTTCACACCAAACGCGATTGACAATTTGCGCGAATCGCGCAGCGCCGGAGAGGGGGCGTGGTTTATAGACCTGGATCCAGTCAACTGTCCGCCATTAACCATGGAAAAAATAACCTATATTTCTACGTGTTGTGGAAGTCACAGATATCCCGGGAAACTAAACGCAATCATGTCTGGTTCATAACATTGTCCAGAGGAGCTCCATGGATTCGAGATGTATTCACTGTATCTAGCAAGCCACTGGTCGCTGTTTACTACAGCTGTAGGAACACAACATAAACTGATTTGGCTGAGATTTAACGGCAATAAACCGTCAAAAAGGGACTCCGAAATAATTACGTAATGATACCGATTTGTAGGCTACTTGTCTTCTCAATGGAGCTCTGATGGATCGGTGCTAGGCTATGCTAACATTGTAGCAGCTCCACCAGCACTCAATAACGTCATGTAGACGTAAATACGGCAGCGTCTATTCATTGTTTGTACCATATGGTTTACACACACACATGTATACACATAGTTTGGTCTCTATTGATATGAGGTGTCGTAGAGCTCTGGGTGAACACAGACGGCTACAGGATTTATTTCCTGATTCAACAGCAGCAGGAAGTCAGTGATGACAGGGGGAGCAACTCAACGCTGATAGGCTGTCACGCGATTATTTTGCAGAAGTTGAAAAATTTCAACTCACGCGTTGGCGATTTTGCGATGCGGTGGACTTCGTAGCGTTAGGCTATAGAAAGCGTTCGTCTATAGAAAGCGTTCGTCTATAGAAAGCCAGGATGGTATATGTTCTTGATGCAGAGCTCCTCTGCTGTATAACACATCTACTTTTTAACAAATCATAATGAGGGAAAAAATGGTCACAAATAGAATTAGAATAAATATTGGATGATAAGTGAGTGAAAGTTGGACGGTAACTGCACCTCAGTGTAGACTGACTGGGATGTGGAGGAGTCAATGACACTCATAGACGATCAGAAGCCTGGATAGCGTGAGAACACTCTGACAGATGGTCCATATCTGAATATGATCAAAAGCAGAAGACATAACAGGGGCTTGTGTTGATGTAATATACTGAGGATGTTTAAGACACAAGACAGACCACAAGTTGAGTGAAGTTACATTTGAAATAACAAAATACCTTACAGCTATTATGACTGTCATGAAATATCACAATGAAAACATCAGTCCCCTCAGGGGACACCAATAGAAGTCAGACACCAAATATCCAGAAAGCTCGCTGGTCCATTCGTCCATCACATGCAGGCCTCAGTAAGAGCAGGTGAAAGTGTACCACACTGCTGTGATTCCATCTGAGGAGAGATCTGTTCTCTTCTCTCACATTCTCCGCTGCCATTCTTCACATTTTGGATTGTTTGTGGTCTTCGGGTTCATCCGTAGTTCAACGGTGTTTTCAAGTTTTCTTTCCCGTTGTGAAGCTGATTAAATCTGTTATTGTTCTATCTCTGCGGCTGCCTGTTGGTCTCTGTGGACCTCGTGTTGTGTTGTCTGCATTTCAGTGTGCTGCTGCTGGTAAAGTCTGGCCTCTCTGGAAACATTAAAGCAGCACAATGGTGAGGTTTGTATGTACGGTAAAAACGGTTTATTCTTTGGTAATGTGATGCTCAATATCAAGCAGTTTTGTCCAAATTAAACTCTTCAGTGATCTCTAAACCCTACGAAGGTGAGACATCAATGTCCCTCCAGTCAGACAGTCCAGTCAGTCAGTGGGGTGCACTATGCTGGCTCTCTGTATATACACTTATCTCGTCCCTGCGAATTAACCAAATATATGGGAACGTTTTAATTGAACTGAGGGACCAAATTATATCTTGTGGGCACAAATAAATCCAAAGTAGTTTGTTTCTCTCTGTGATGACTTACGGACTCGGTTGTGTGACATAATTACTTGTTGCAAAAATAAACTAATTTATATTTGGGGGATCCAAAACATACAGGTGTTAAAATGCTGAAACCATCACTCTTTTAAATTTGTACAAATAACTTTCCACCTCCTAGGAAAATCCATTCAAGGAGTATTATGACCACATCCTCCACACAGCTTCTAATATAGATAGTGTTGCTTCCATCTAGTGGTCGCTGAGCGGTGATGCTGCAGCCAAGTAAAAACATGTCCTTACATGCTAACAGAAGGAGGCTACAATCAGTTTCTATTAAACACAATAAGAACACCTTAACAACATCCTGGATGAGCGTGTTAATAGATTCACAAATAATCCCGACTTTTTGGAGCGTCCAGTCGCATCTTTATCAGCAGATGGAGTTATGGATGCATCTGGGTGGAGATGGTGACTCCTGACTCTGTTGAAAGATGGCCTCAGGTCAGTGGCAGCTGGTGGAACATGTTCTAGGTAGGGCTGTGCCACAGCCAATCAATTTCAGCAAACATCCCAGAATGATTTAATCCAAAACAAAATTAAGGTATACACGCATTACTACTTTACAGTTGAATATTTAACCTTTATTCCAACATGGAAAACGTCAGAACATCTTATTTGTGTCACCCTCACATGGAATTCAGTACGCACGCACGTGCACGCACGCGCACCTTATTGCCTAATTTCTGGCTGGCTGCTGCATGGGGGTCCAGCTCCATATGAACCAGGGTGAGGGTTATAATGCTCCCACCTTGGCTCTCCTATGAGGATAAGTCATGGTGTCACGGGTTGTGGTGGAGGAGTCAAACGACCAGACCAAAAGTAACGTGAAGCAGGAATTTAATGAATACTTAAATGAGAACAGGACACTTACAATAACACACAGGGAACCCACGGACGAGACAAGAGATGAGGGAGGCAATCCAGCAGGACGAGGCAGGGCAGGACAGGACGAGCCAAACGGGCGGGTAGACATGGCAAGAACAGGTGAGGAGCGTTGTGCTGATGAGGGAGTGCTTGATTAGTGATCAGGGGCAGGTGAAGGGAGTTAGACTGATGCTGACAGGTAGCGTGAGGAGGGAGTGGAGCTACACAAAGACACACAGAACACAGAAGGCAAAGCCGGATTGTGACACATGGTGTGTTTAGGCAGAAAAATAATTCTTGAGATAGGGCTTAGCAGGTAAATATTCATGTCATAGGTAAACATATTTGAATGATCCAAACTGTATCGTCACTTTACAGTTACCACTAAAAAAGACTTTCTATGAAGCAACCAGCGTAGGTAACATACGCCAGTTTTCCATGAAACTCAGACAGAATGAGCAAAATGTATTCACATCTAAAACTCAGCGTAATTGCAACGAAAATATTTGTCATTCAATCTACCATTGTCAAGAACAGTAAAACTGTAGGATAGACTCAAATTATATATGGTGATAAGTTCATTCTTATGATCTGGCTCAGTAAGCTCAGTGTCCGGCATGTTTGATGAAGTCGGCCTCTGCTTAACACAAAGAGGGTTCATATACTTCCATGTGGTTTGACTTCCTCCCTCAGCGCCTCTTCTCTTCTCTCTGTCTGCTTTCCTTTATGTCTTTGTCTCTCAGGCCTCGTCCTCTGTGTAAAAATCAAAGCAGTTATAGAAATAACGATAGTTAACTCGTGCATGTCGCTCCGTGTACGCCGTTGTAAACAATAGTTAATGACTGATGGGACGTTACAATTCATTGTTTTAATTTCTATTGCTTTAATACTTATTGTTGTTACTATCAACAGTAAAGAAAGTGCACAACGTCAACCCGGGACCCTGGAAATGTTTAGCCCAGCAACGTTAGGCAAACAGCACGTTAACCTTTCAAACACTGACCTAGGCCTCTGCTCGAAAATTGCATAACCATACTAAAAAGAGTATATCTCTGCAACCACAAGGTCTGTTTTAATAATGTTGGTGTTATAATAAAGGGAACACTTGTGAGATGTGTTCAGGTTTGTCTAAAACAAAAGCCCTTACAGGATGATTATGTCTTTGGAATGATGCAGCTGCAGGTCTAAACATCTCCCACATCATAGCACGATAGGGGAACAGTCTCTCTGCAAAGTTTGACTTTGATAAAGTGAAGCAGAATAAAATTAGAGAGGTTTTAGCAGAGAATTCAGGCAAGGTCTCCAAAATGCTCATTTTGGCACCATGTGTGCCATTTGAACTTTCTATATAAACTATATAATTCACTTGTATATCAGTAATGGTGTTCAATACATCCATATACAGCAGTTTGGGCTTTATTTTGAGAGCCAGAAACCTGTCTGAGCCCTGTCTGGGTACATCCCAAGTCTCATAGGCCTAATCCCAATGTCCCCCCTTACGGACTCACCGACTTTGAGGCGAAGTCCGTGAGGGTTTAGGGATGTCCCACTGTCACATCATCGAGGGTTGGCGGGCTCTCGTGCAGACATTTTGAGCCCTTTATCAACCCTTACCGTAAGTCAGCATGGAATGCTGACTTTGCCGAAGGGAATTACCCACAAATCATTGAAATGTGACGTTAAACACGGGGTAACCAGTGGACTGAATGAAATGAAAGTGAAAGTGAAAACCACGTTCTTGGGTGTGAAACGCAGGATCAAGCTGTGGAAGCCTCCGGTGATGATGTCTGGTAGTGGGCTTCTCCACATCTTTGACAACTCTCTTGTTGACCAGGAGCTTCTCCTCTTTGTGGAGTGGGACTGACCCTTCAGTAATACCACACCAATTGTGTAAAATAGTAAATATAGTAAATATAGCTAAACATTCTTTTCCCCTGAAGAATCAGCAGCTGACTTTAAAGGCCCACACTAAAACAAAGAGATGCCCACAGCTCTGGACTCATCTAATCTACTAGAAGTATGTTTTGTGATGAAATTATAACATCTGTCAAGTTTTTTTGTCTGTAAAAAAAAAAAAAAGAAGCCAGGGGGATTCCTGTGACATGTACCCCCCTTGTAGAATTATCCATAATTATTATTTTCGCCGTGAGATCATGAGATCAGTCGTGCGTGAGTGAGTGCATGCGTGTATCTCTGTGTCTGTCCACGGCTCAGCTCACATACTGCTGCACACTGTCTTGGTTGCAGTGACTCGCTGTTTCTCAAAAGCCCTTTTATTGCCTGTTGGACACTTTCGTTGACTAACACACTCCTCTTGCCCTGGTCGGTTTGAGTGATCACACAGATGAGTGCATTGAAGCCACTCAGTTTGCAATTTGCTCACTTCCATTGTTTTGGTGTGGTTTGGCCTGTCTGAAGCATTAGAATGGTAGCGATGACGTTTGATAATGGCCATTTCATGCCTAATAACAATGGAAATATGTGTCTTATGTGTGTGGAACATGACGAGTCAACAATGGCACAATTTGACTGTATTTCCACGATGTGCATGAATCCCTGCTCTGTTAAAAAACAACATCAAACAAGCTTCTTTATGGGATGAGCGTGTGTGTTTGTGTGGCAGGTTATAAATATGATTATGCAGCAGCCGCAGCAGTGTCGTTTGTGATTCGATGAGAGATCAAGCTGCGCTGTCTGCTGGAACTATAAATTGTCGAGTCTGACACTTCTTGGAAGTGTTTCCATAATTGGAAGTATGTGTATCAGCCTCTTTGTCCTCTCTTCAACGCAAATGATGAGCTTTTACTCAGCCCCTGTGATCTAATCAGGAACAGCAATGCACTGAAATGTCAACTTCAGATCACTGGAAATGAGGCGAATGGCAGCAGTGAATATTTATAAGAATGATGAAAAAAGAACATAAATAGTGAAGAACCGAGAAAATAGGGGAATAAATGAAACACACATTCTGTGTCAGCTACAGCAATAGTAACAGTGCAACTAAATATGAAAATATCTCAACATAATATGACACCAGTGGGTTGGTACAACTCCCTTTGCTGGTGATGATGCTCTCTAATTTAAACCTTAAAGCAATAGTATTTTTATTTTAACATGACACCCAGATTGAACATAAGGAATGGAATTAGCTATTGCCAGCATTATGAAAGACATAACAAAGTGTTGTGCGTTTGTGTGTCACTGTTAACTCTCAAAACTGACTTCAAAACTGAGTGTTAGTAGTTTTCAGTTGATTTTGATGAGGAGAATACAGAGATCAATACCTGATACAGAGGCAATATTCATCAACTGACAAATATCAAATTATTTGTGTAATTGCTGGATATTTCTAATTCAAGAATACAAAATCTCACCCTGGGCTGAGAAAGGGTCTTTTCATAACCCTCCCCCTTTTCCGAGCCCCTTTCCTTCCTCTGTGCTTTGTGTACAGTCCCATGAAGTCACAGTGTGTTGACTTTAGGGGGATCTTTAGGCAGAAACGAAAAATCATATTAAAAATAGGTTTTCTTTCGTGTATAATCACCTCAAAATAAGAATTGTTGTATTTTCATTACCTTAGAATGAGCCCATAATACCTTCATGGGGGGTGGGTCCTCTTCATGGAGTCTACCATGTTGCACTGCCAAACTGAACACTGGCTCTAGAGAGCGTTTTTCACATTTTTGTTAGTTCTCCTGCAGATTAAACAATATTACCGTGGCTTAAAATGACCATTCCACCTATTTTTAAAGACTAATTTCATCTTCTGAGCTCATCTCTTCCATGAGGGACCATTAGCTGTCTGTGGTAGATGTGTTGAAATGGAATGCGGCCACTTTCAGCCTGCTCACCAGTGTTTCAGTGGCCCTTACCCCGAGCCCTTCACCCACATTCAAGTTGATGAATTGTGCCACACATGGTATATTCCCTGTTTTAAGATGTCTCTCCACTGCACTGACATGATTGATAGCATTGTCTGTTGTCATGGCAGTGACAAATTCCCTTTTTAATCTGTTGCAGGACCATGATTGTTTTTCTTGCGCGAGGTTCTCACAAGCTTCAGATACTTTCCCCTGCCTTCTCCATATCAGGTTCTGGAGCACCAGTGTTATAAAATCAATGTGGATGGCATCTGGAGGAGCCAACACGCAACACGGCACGGCAGTCGAGAACGAGGGTGGTGTAGTTTATCAATGTGATGTGTCCCTTTTGTAAAATAATTAGTGAGCTATTCGTCATACCTTTTTTTTGTAATTTGTGAACAAATATAATGAATACTGTTGCAAATATTAATTTGCCACTGTATTAATGCTCTGAATGTTGTACTGAGCACATTTAAGTCTTTCTGATAAGGCTCTAGAAAGCACCTCATAGTCCTGGAGGGTTTTAATGACAAGTCGCCCAGCTGATAGAATGAAATATCGTTTAAATGTATTGTTTAGGATGCAGAAACAGACATAGTGTCCATGTGTATCTTTAGAGCAGAGCCTTCTATGTTAGATTTATAGAACCAGAATGAGGAGATGTTGGCTTTTAATTTACTATCACAGTAATAGTACATCATATTGCACATGTTACAATCCAACATTTATTGAGTACTTATTGTTTTCTCAATTATATTGTCATGATATAGCCTGGATCGTGTTCACAGGCATTGTATTGTTGTTGTTTTTGAGTGAGTGAATGAACCGCTACATTCTGCTCCTGCACAGGGGAGGTGGTCTGGGTCCATTGGAGTCTGAGTGAGTGTGCACCTCTGTGTCTGTCCACAGCTAATCTCTCATTCTGCGGCAGCAAACTGCATAATATTTTGGGTGCCCAGTTACGGCTGCATGCTCAAGGACTTCTCGTGGTTGGGTTGACTCACACTTTCTCAAGTCACCTTTTATTACCTGTTTTGTATCGTAAGCGGTCCTCGACCAGTAGGGGCTGCTAGCGATGACACATTTGAGTGCATCTGCAACCCTCAGTCGCTAATCTGCTGCCAGAGACACAGTGGGGCAGAAAGAGTTTGCACACTTGTATTGTTTTGGACAGTGTGTTTGGCTAACCGTTAACAGAACTACCAGTACACACACCACTGAGTACCTCTCAGCTGCTGCTTTGTGGTTCACTTTTATATATATATTTTTGGGGCCGTGTGTTTGGCTAACCGCTAACCGCTAACGGAAATACCAGTGCACACACTGCTTTTCCTCGCCGCCACTCAGCCAGTTTGCGTGGCTTGTTTTAGAGTTTGAGTGAAGTCTGTTTGACGACGCTCCACAGCACTGGTTGTGTTCATTAAATCACACAATACAGCAGCAGTCGGTTCAGACACGCAGACACGTTCCTGTTGCTGGGAGGCAGCGTGAATGTCAATGTCATGAAATGTCCAGGCCTGGAGAGTGACCACCGGGCAGAGCTCGTTGTCTCACTGCTAAGCGTAGCAGGCGACCCACATTTCTGTCTGATTAATCCCTCTGTGTGTGTGTGTGTGTGTGTGTGTGTGTGTGTGTGCGCGTGCGTGCGTGTGTGTTTGTGCATAAAGCAGTGATGGCAGGATACGGCCGGTTATCCCGTCGTAAGGTCAACTGGTTGCTGCACATTTCCGGAAAATTCCTGCCCCGTGTCATCGAGGCCATACAGCGAGTAGCCACGGCGATAATCTCCCTCTTCTCATCTACAGACACTGACACTGAGATCACGGTGCTTTTGGACGAGGCGGCGCTTGCCGGGAAAGTAGAGGGCCTAGGTTCGGTCTTTGCTTTATCGATGTATGTCAATTCCAATTAATTCATATGTATTCATGCATCTATGCACACATGTATGTCTTTCCATGCATATTGTCAGTTACAGATATGGCTCACTTCACTTGACTATTCACAAGGTAATTTATCAGCAGTAAACATGCAGCTGATGAACAGCAGCAGGTACTATAGATGAGAAGCACTGGACCCTGTGACAGGATGTTACAGCAGTTTAATGAATAGAAATAATGCTAGATTGAGAATGTTAAGCATAGCCAACGATGACAATTTAAGGTGTTTTCAGAAATTCTGCGTTGTTGTTGTTTTTTCTCTGAAATTACCAGCACATCCATCTGATCTGCAAATCATTGTTCTGCTGGATCTGAAAACAAAAACAGCAAAATTAACATTTCTCATGCTATTACTGCAGCAATCGCTCCCAGATGTCACGTCTAGCCAGGAAATAAGAGAAATATTTGAGATTACTAAGGTAAGGCATCATCTCATGTTCGCACACTCAGCAAGAGAAAAAGCTGAGGCTGCAGTTCTGGCCATCACCTCACAAGAGCTGTGTGTTCTTATGGAAATGAAAGGCAAATGTATCGTCAGTGGCAGAGGAGCACGGATGAGAATGGATCTCCTTTCCCTCTGGGGCAAGGCTGGAAAAGAGCCAATGATAATAACTAGTGTCACAATTATGTCAGTAGTCTTACAAATGTCACTCTAAATGAGTCATATTAGTGAAAACAATGTACTAAAATCATAATTCTCCGCTTCTAGTGATATGCTCAACATATGTTTGGCCTAGTTTGACAAAAGGACTGGAAGCAGGGGGAAAACTGCTCGCCTTCTAAACCTTATAACATCTCCAAATATATGTCGAATAGGTCAGTTAGTACTGTCAGAGATGCCATCGCCAAAACAAAGTACAGATCAACCAGCTGAAAAGGTTCTCACAGGAGAATGAACTTGGCAGAAATATATTTTGTTTTCGTTTTATGGATTTACCTTATTGGTGAGGTTTTGTTGAGCAAGAAATAACTGCACCATAAGTTCTAAACGTCCTACTGTTGCTACTGAAGCAGTTTCACCCTGTTTTCAGTCATTGTCAAGTTAGGCCAGGTTCTGACTATGAACAGTATTGAAGATGTGGAGTGTCTGGAACAGTTGAACGGCGGTTTTAACCTGCGTAATGTGTCATGCAGGGGGAAGTAGATTGAAGTGCTTCCAGCTGGAGATAAGGGAGGTGGAGAAATAGGATTGAGCATCATTACTGCCCCCTGTGCTGTCATCAACTGGATGGAGGGGGGGACACAGTATAAATAGCACTCGGTTTATAGCAGTGGTGTATAGTAACGAAGTAGAAATACTTCGTTACTGTACTTAAGTAGTTTTTTTGGGTATCTGTACTTTACTTTACTACTTATATTTCTGGTGACTTTTTACTTTTACTTCACTACATTTTGCAAAGAAAACCGATACTTTTACTTCACTACATTTCCCCTGAAACCTTCGTTACTCGCTACAAAATCAAATCTATCTTTCGAAACAAAATGAATCATGAGAGCAGCGTCGGGGACTGTGGTGGAACACAGACTGCAAGCAGCAGGTTTGGTGAATCAGTGGTCCGAGCAGCAAGTTAAATCGTTGGTTAATCACGTTAATGCACAATTGCAAACAAATGCTCTCAAAGCCGCGATGTTGTGATTCCCAGTGATGCCCAGGATGCTATATGCTAAATGTGACAACTGGCCAGCCAGCGTTTCTCCGATTGGAGTGAGACGAGGAGAAAATGTGATGTGGTGATCTTCGCAATAGAACATCTTTGATGTGTCGAGTCTCGGCCAATCAGCGTTCAGATGTGTACAGCGTCTTCATTTCCCTCCGTTGAAGTTTAAGTTACGTTATGTTCCGTTACCTGTTAACGTTCGTCATAATCGCGATTTAGAAGGAAAAAACGTAACGTGATGAAACATGCAGCCCCCCCCCCCCGTGTTCCGGTTCAGTTCACGCGGTCACTCGTTAACGTTAAACCGGAACACCGGCGCATCTGGTTGCAGGTTGTTTGTTTTAACTCAAAGTAGAATGAGGCGACTTCGTGGTCAGAATAACTTTTATGACAACGAAACATGAGGCCCAGATACTGATGACATGATGAGGCCAAAGAGCTTCAGGGAGAGGAGGCTGTCTGTAGAGCACCTTGACGCAGGGCTGAGCTGTGAGTGGAGCTGGGCCTGGATAAAGGTGGAGGTGGGCCTGGATAAAGGTGGAGCTGGGCCTGGATAAAGGTGGAGGTCTAAACAGACGTGAGTACAGCTTCCTACTGTCACAGTGTTTTACATTGATAAGGCAGGGTATGCTAAATGCAGCCTCTGCTCCAAGGAGATGAAGTACAGCAACACGGGCTCACATGTCCTCTCATCACACTGTTCACACTGTTCACTGTGATGACCACAGCCAGTGGACTAACAGTACCAACAGTCCCACGTTGCTCCCAAGAACCCTGAAGTAATGAGAGAGGGTTAAGGTGCCTGTATCTTCATTTCAGCGGGTTAATTTAAATAATTGAACTGGATTGAATGCATATTAATTGCAAATATAAGATGGGCCACAATTCTAACAAATGTACAGTAACAGTAGAAGTTAATATTAAGCCATACAGTAACAGGGTTCAATGAAAACGAATCACTTTCTTTGTACAGGCGATGGTTCTCGCTACTCTTGCTGTCGTCGTTTTTATTTGACCAAAACGTTTGAAAATGAGACCTCGGTCTCAATGGATTTTGTCTAAATAAAAGGTTAATGTTAATAATAGAGCAGAAATACTGATTAATGACTGAATAATATATTCGTTTTTTGCTTAAAGTAAATGTCTCATCACTTAATTTCCTTCTCAGAATACACCAGAATGCTACATTTTAAACCTCATATTTAAGATCAATTTTGATATTTGAGTCATGTTGTGGATGATCAGATGGAGTTATGATGGTAGCAGTCGCCCAATTGCAGATTCAGCTTGAGCAAAACCTTTGTCTATTGTGTTCAAATCAGGCCCATAGGAGTTTAAAGGCATGTGTCCTTTCTCTAAACACTGACCTGATGCATCAAGTGGATATTTTTTGCTGAACATAATATTATGCATTGGCCCTCTACATCCTCTAGTCTAATGAGCATACTTATAAATGCACTGTTACAACTCCTTCATAGTGTCATATTGCTTTTCGGAGAATTATGATGATAAGTTCATAGTAGATGCAAAAGTATACTTAGTACAATATATTATGTTGAACATTGTTGCTCCTGGATGGATCACAGCCAGCCCAGTTATGTTCAACACAGCTCCATGTCCTTGGTCATGGTGCCACAGCACTTAAAATAATAAACTTCATCATTCTCACAATTCTGACCCTTTGCTTTTTTATTAACAGCATTTACTTGTACTTTTACTTTCAATGAATAGGTTATGATGTTCATTTAATGTTCAGGTTATGATGTACATTTAATATCAGAAAAGTACTTTTGTACTTAAGTACAATAAATATCAGATACTTTAAGACTTTTACTCAAGTAGTATTCTAAAAGGTGACTTTTTACTTTTACTTGAGTAGTTTTCCAGTAAGGTATCTTTACTTTTACTCAAGTATGGCTTTTGAGTACTTTATACACCACTGGTTTATAGTAGGATGTGGTGAATGCTGTATAAATTCAGCAAGTGAACCGTGTTAATTGCTCAACCAGCAGATGTTTCAAAGACGTGACTCGCTCTCTATAGTCCCCTTCATCAACCTCCTTGGGCTAAATTAGCCGACATTTCTGTTCTTCTTCTAGTCGTGTGCTGTGTTCTCATGAAGTGTGTGCACATGTGAATCAGATACCAGCACAGGCTCCTGAAGACTGTCCTCACAAGACAAATGACAGCATCAGTTAGGAGAGTTCCTGTTTGCATTTCATTTTCTAGAGACTGTTGACGTTGGTTTCTTTTAACAAAGGAACACAATAGATTTTTTTTCACAGCAGGGTAAGCACACGTGCAAATAATGAAATCAATTCAGCTGTTTTTACGCAGGGTGGTTTTGTGCATGCTGACTCACTTGTCACTCTCGCTGGGACACTTGAATGGAAGAAGCCATCGTTCGTGTTCTCAGTAAGTGTGCTTTTCCTACTATGACACAGGTGTCATTTATAAAACGGATAAAGGTCCCATTCTATTTCGTGTCAAAACCATTACAGCCCAATACCAGGGCCCCAGCCCACCTAAATGGAACAGGGCCATAATTAACTTGTTTTAATCACACCTGTGTTTAACCTGCAATTACATGTCAAAATGGCTGCTGTGAAAAGGGCTTATATGACCTGACCCTGACCTAAAAGAGCTGATTTATCACTGCACTCCTATAACATTGAATGACTCACGATGCACTGTTTATTTAAAATAATTATTAAAAATAATCTCAATGCAGCAGAGGATTTCGGCTTTTCACATTCCTTCTCCCTGTCAATACCCATGATGCATCTCGAGAGCCTACAGTTTGGTGGGAGATTAGGCCTTGTGCTACCTACGTGGCAACCGGCTTCCAAGTGCCAACGCTTGAGTAGCCCTTACTTAACCTCCTGCTCCCTAGCCCTATTTTTAGGCCTCTGCTCGAAAATTGCATACCCAAACTCAAAAGAGTGCATCTTTGCAAGCACAAGGTCTATTTGAATAATTTGGTGTGTTGTAATAAAGGAACACTTGTGAGATTTGTTCAGATGTGTAAATATCAGTGTATAAGTTACTGGTTAAGAGTAAATGAACATGGCACACAACTCAAATTGAAAAGTTTCAGGTTCGCCTGAAAAAAAAGCCCCTTCATTGTTATTATTTCATTGAAATGATGCAGCCCCCAGCCTAAAACATCTCCCAAATCATAGCACATATATGTGAACAGTCTCTCTGCAAAGTTTTACTTTGATAAAGTAAAGCAGAGAAAATGACAGAATTTTTAGTACAGAAAGTTTAGGCGAGATTTCCAAAATGTGCATTTGGGCACCATGTGTGCCATGTGTGCCATTTGAATTTCCTCATGTACTAAACTACATATTTCACTTATAAATTACTAATGGTGTTAAATACATCCAAATGCAGCAATTTCTGGCTTTTTTTGGAAAAAAAAAATATTTTTTTTTTATATATTATATTTAATATTATATTATTTAATATTATATTTGTAAGTCTTCTGTTTTGACATCTTACTAATTACCGGTAATCCTAAAAATGAACGAACGGTGAAAAGGCAGCCGAAATCTCATCTATCATCTATCTGAAACCAAGCTCCAGCTGTAATCAGCTGTGCGTAAAAGCAGCTGGCAGCTTGCTTCTAGTTTTCATACTTACGCAGAACAATAACTCTGGCTCCCATTGGCCGACCTCCATGGTACATACCTCTCTGTATTCGTTAGCTCCAATAGAATTGAGCTAATCACTTGAAAATGAGTGACAGCACTGTTAGCCAGTCAAAATCATCAAGTCTCCGAAAATAGTGACTTGCACGCTTTGGGGGACACAGCATGTTACGCCTTCCCCTGTGGGGTGAAATGACCCCCTCCGAAGGAAAGGCATGTCTCTGTTGCAAGACAGGAAGTCCATTGAACCTTTTCCGGAGAGAAAATGCGGGGATATTAAATTTTTCGGCTTCAAATCGTCAAAAGTGAGTCATATTTATGATCATAAAGCGATAATGTGATTTGTGTTGCTGGTGTCTGTTGGGCTCATATCTCAGCGATAGTATGACGGAGAGAAATGTTACGGTTATGACCGTAACCGTTGTGTTCGTGGCGTTCTTTCTGCTATCTCGGTTTGTTTGTTAGCATCAAGCTATGATTGCTAAGTCCGGAAATGTCCCGAGTGTGTACACTCCTGGCGAAATATGAATATGGTGTTGTAGTTATGCTAAGTTTGAGTACTGAGTTGTGTTTGGAGTATGTTCAAATGTCTTTTATACGATTTTATCCCAGGTTTCTGACGTTTCACGAGGTATGCGACATCATTATATTCGTTTTGTAATGAATACTTATTTTCGATGTTTTATGAAATACAGTCTCAAAAGCGGCCCCTAGGGCACCCTCGGTAGCAGAGAGTTAAAGGAGCAGTGCGTGGGATTTAGTGCCATCTAGTGGTGAGGTTCCAGATTGCAATTAACCAAATACCCCTCCACTCAACTCTCCCTTTCCAAGCATGTCAGAAAACTATACCGAGAACTACATTTTTTGTCGTTTTACCATACACACCTGTGCAAAGTAGAAAAAGAGAGTTTCTCTGGGATCAAGGTGCAACATATCTTGCATATCAGGTCCTCAATAATAGCCATATAAACATCTCTATGTATTTTAAATGTGACTGTTGAGGATGAGAAAGCAAAGCTGAAAAGCCTCCTTATTCGTCGGTGTGAAAAAAAATGAGACTAATTGTTGGAATGCTGTTTTGAAGCAACTTTGCTTCAAAAACATCTTCCACAGAACACGGTACCCCATTTGTAGGTCGCCAGTTAAGCCACATTTTTTACACTACAGACACAATTTTTACAGGATCTGTTTCTCAAGTCATCCTTCCTCTCAATTATTAATATCGGAGCAATAGGAGCTACAGTTATGGGAGTTTTGATGATTTGTTTGAGAGGTGTTTCCCTGTTTTATCTCCATGAAATGGCTTCAGGCACACAGGTGTTTGCGATTGAGCCAATTAGTGATGTTGATAAACATCCAGTCTCACAGACACACATGCACTCCTCTCTCTCTCTCTGTCCCTGTCCCCACCTCTCTCTCTCTCTCTCTCTCTCTCTCTCTCTCTCTCTCTCTCTGTGTGTGTCTCTCATACAGTCATTCAGGTCTTGGAGACTTTTAGAGGATCCCCCCCCCCACACACATACACACCCACCCCATTTTAAAATAAAAGCCGCACACACATGATTTGTTGCAGTTGTTACGTGTTGCAGCTCGGCCAATCAAATATGGGTATTCTGATAAGTTTCCTGATTCGAGTGACATTTACACACACCGCGACACAAGAGGGAGAGACGAGGAAAGACATGGCAGAGCAGGACAATAGTCATGTAAGCTGTAAAAGATAAAACATAGTACAATCTCCAAATGAAAAAGTTTTCCAGAGATATCAGTCTCTCTCTCTCCCTCTCTCTCTCTCTCACTCACTAATTATTTCTTCTCTCTCTCTCTCCCTGTCTGTGTCTCTCTCATACAGTCATTCAGGTCTTAGAGACTTTTAGAGGACCCCCCCCCACACACAAACACACACCATTTCAAAATAAAAGCCCCAAAGAGTGAATTCTAATTGAAATGCTTGTGATGAAGCCAGGCATTTAATAACCTCTGTTTATGTGTCAGACATTATGATTATGTCTCCTCTCCCCCTCTCCCCCCCACCCAGCCCCACCCTTTCAAAATAAAAGCCCCATGGATTAACTGTATCAAAACAAGCTCAAAATTAGGCCTTTTTGTTAAAAAAATGAATGCTCTTACTAATACTGCGACAACTACTACTGCTGCTGCTAATATAGTATTACTACTACTGCTACTACTACTTCTACTATAACTTTTGCTGTTGCTACTATTACTACTACTGCTACTGCTATTACTGCTACATCAATATTATTACTACCACTACTGCTATTACTACCACTACTACTATTACTTATACGACAACTGCTACAACTACTACTGCTATTCATGCTACTAAAAGTAGTAATACTAGTACAGCTATTAGTACGACTGCTACTAGTACTACTACTACTGCTACATCTTCTACTGCCATTACTATTACTACTACTACTACTACTACTACTGTGATATTAAATACTACGACCAATACTACAGCTATTACTATACGTCTTCTACTACTTCTTCTAATTACTAATACTTCTACTACTAATAATACTTCTACTACTACTACAATTATCACTACTACTACTAGTAGTTAGTCTAATGGTACTAATACTTCTACTAATAATACTTCTACTACAACTACAACTTCTACTACTACAAATATCACTACTACTACTAGTAGTTATTCTAATGCTACTAATACTTCTACTCATAATACTTCTACTACAACTTATACTACTACAAATATCACCACTGATGAATTTTTTTAAGCCACAGAAACTGTTCAAAATGTTCAGCTCTTTCAGGAGAGGTGTGATATGACTTTTCATATTTGTAATCTTTAAACATTTTGAATTATTAAGCTTTTTGCAATTTGTTTTTGAATTGGATATCTATTTTCAGCAATGTTTTTGCGATTAATTTCAGTTTTCAGCATTCCAACGCATTTTCAGCAGGAAATGCTTTTTCTAGTTTATTTAGCTTTTTAAAACAACGGGGACAGATCCAGCACGGACAGTTACGGGAGTGAGGGATGAGGAGGTAAGGAAACATGAGAACACCAGGACACACATGGAGAACTCTGTCAAGCTACATATTAGACAAAGTGAACATCTTTTCTTCTACATAGCCTCAGTCTCATCTGCTTAACTTGGTCATGGAGACATCAACATGTAATAGAGATGTTAAATTAACAGTGAAAACTCATCATAGCTTAATTTAACATCAGTATTCATAATTACACTTCGTGTTTACTTCTCCTGATCTTTACCTCCTATAACAAGGTCCATAGGGACATCTCAATAAATAAACATGTTGTATTATATTATATAAGTGTTATTTACTGATTGTTTTCGTGTTGGAATAAATGTTAAATATTTAACTGCCAAGCAATAATGCGTGTTTGATACTTACATTTTTTTTGCATTAAATCATACTGGGATGTTTGCTGAAAGGATGGCCCTACCTAGAACATGTTCCACCAGCCGCCATATTAGACTGGATTACTGCGACTCTGCTCTGGAGATATTGTCAGGACAAGTGTGGACATATAGGAAATAGAATAAAATATAAGGCCATTAGTGCTCTGATCTAGTTGTTGTAGTGGTCAGCCTGCTTGGAAAGAAGCGAATCAGGAAAGCATTTATGTAAAGTGCTCTTGGAATATTATTATTGAGATGAAGCTATAAAGTGTTCTTTTCTAAAAAAAGAAAAACTATATTACATCTTTTTGAGGAATCACGTAGAATATGACTCAAGTTGTAATCTCTGAATATGTTTCACTAAATGTAGATCCCCAACGTTTTGTAATTCAAAATTACAGCGAGAGGATGTATATGCAATAGGCAGCCGGAGAAAATGACCGAAAGGGAAAGCAGGAGGGATGGAAAAAGCGAGGGGGGGGGGGCAATATTGCCTAATCCCGGCAGCATCAGACACCAACACCATCTGTCATCAGTCAGCAGCCTGGACGGGATCCGCCAAGTGCCGGCGTTTACCGGCTAGTAGGCTACAGGCGGGTATGGTGGTGGCAGGGCCGTGATCTGCCTCCGCAACTCTCTGTGCAGACCACTGCGGGGCAGATCGGTGGAAGGGTGGGAGGGGAGTGAAAGAGACAGACAGAGAGACAGACAGACAGACAGACAGGGAGACAGGGAGACAGAACAGCATCGGCAGCAGTCGGCGCGCACAGAGAGGAGCAGCAGGGGAAGGATGCAGCAGAGCTCGAGAGACAGACACGGTGATGCGGCGACACATGGCAGCCTGTAGCCCGCGTGCTCTGACTGACTGCGGCGTCCACTTTTTTTTAGTTTTTTTCCTCTATTCACCCGAAGAACAGGAGAGGCTGCCGGAACACTCAGATGCTGAGAGACGCTGCGGGAGGCTGGAGGCTGCCGCAAACCCCGCCCGACCAGGATCCACATAAACAAGCTGTGAAGAGAGACCCCGGGGGACTACACAGACTGCTGATCGGATAGCCTGCTTGATCACATCGCTTCTTGGTAAGCCCGCTTCTGGCCCCACCTGTCATTACCTGCAGTGTTTTTTTTTAGGAATTTGTAGCTGTGACTGCAATCTACTGATCCAGCAACCACAGTGCAGCAACAATTGTTGTGTATTTCCATTGAGGCATTTCATTCTTCTCATCTTACCTTCACATGTTGTTCTATAGACGCACAGCCACCAAAACAAAAGAAGGGATTTAAAAAATCAGCATTAAAATGTTTTGGACATTTATTTTATTGTATATATTAACCATTACGTGGCCTGTGTGGAAAGCTTAGCTCAAGGTGACATTCGTCAGCCAATGTTTTTTTACACTCAATTGTTAAACTTTATGCCTCAATAAAGGGCAATAGCTTCAGCTGTTTTTTATTTTCTATTTTTACATTTGTTAGTAATGTATTTAAAAGTTTGAGCTGAACAAACTTTTTATTTTTTCGGATTTCCTATAAGCACCGTGGGTCTTTATAGTCTGAATATATGAACCACAACCCAAATCATTTAGCCTATACTGGTTAAATAACAATAAGGAACCTGGAATGACAAATATTGTGCTTTTGATCCTGACAAACACGTGAATATCCTCAGAAACTACAACGATTAGACGACAAATTAGCATTTTGAAATAATATGGCCATACAGCATTCTATTCTCTTCAAAATTAAATTAGCCTATAGACTAATCTGTCACTTTTGCATATAGCTGCTAAGCCATTCTCTAGCTAACAGGAATAGTTATTTATATAGTTATAAAGGCGTGGATTGTTTTCATAACTTTTTTCCGTCTTTCGTTCGTATAATGAGGAGCAGATATAAGTTTGCCTCTGCGACAAACTTTAACCCATTAAAACACATTTTCATAACAACTTTCCAATTGTCCTGTTATTTATTCACGTCACTTTGTTGTGGTTTAGTTTGATATGTCATTTTCTCAAACGCGTTTTCTTGTTTCCCCTATTACAGTGTGCCTGAGGAGTTTCTTTTTTTTATTCCTGCCGAGCCGCCGTAGCGATGGGAGATAACGTGTCCAAGCGGCTGAAGCTGATCTCGGCTACAGAGGCAGAGATGGAGGAGCGATCCTTTCCAAACCCGTACCCAGACTGGGATCCAGGAGCCGTCACCGCCGGCTCCGGAGCAGAGGAAGCTTACAATGAACCATTTGATGCAGAAGGAAAGGTGAGAGGTTTTGCGTTTGCAGCATTTATTTAAATAACACACCTGCTGACGTGCTAACAGAAACTCGAGCTAGCTTAGCTCAGACTTGCACTTCTGTCATAGTTAGTTGTCACGAGACTTCCCACTATTTGTTGTACGTCTCCGCAATGATTTGAGTGCATGTGGAGCATTTTAGAGGAATGGTTGCTCGTGAACAGAGCCCAAGTTAATGCAATGTGAAGACATTGAGGACAGTTCTTGAGACTCAGGTTCAGGCTAACGATGCTGATGGAAAACATTAATGTCGCTGGTTGCGGTTTGTGGACGTAAAAGTAAAGTTACTGCGTGTCATAGTAACTTTACCCGAATACAGCAGGTCACAGGCATTTGCTTTACGTTACATTACGTCAGCGTTATGACGCTGAAGTTAGCTTCCGCACAGTTTCAGAGGTGTGAAAACTTTATTCATTTGTGAAAATGCATTGGGGGGGGGTTCAGTCTGTTTTCTCACATGTAGACTACATTAGACCAGGTCTCCAACATTGGTCCAGGTCTTTTTCCAAAACCACATAATGATACAATAGTAGGGGTGTCACGGATCACAAACCTCACGGTTTGGTTCGGATCACGGTTCAGGAGTCACGGTTCGGATCATTTTTTGGATCAACAAAGAAAAGGGGAGGAAACAAATATAACTTTGCTTTCCATTTATTAATTAAAGAACTTCAAGAACACTTAAAGCAAAGAACTTTGGCCTATAGTCTTACATGAAAACAAAAATATTGAAGATGTCCAATTTGAAATAAATAAATAAAAATAAAACATTCAACAATACTCAATTCTGATATCCTCGTCCTTTCATCAATATTGAAAGAAAGAAACAGCCAGTGAGCTAGCTTCCACTGTTTACACCGAACTGCTCAGCAACAACTTGGGTCTGTGTTTACTTCCTGTCAGGTTATGCCATTCAAATACACAATAATGTTTACCATTACTGTGACATTTTCAAAAAGATGAGAATATCTCCATTGTCTGGGGAGAGGGTCGACCTTTCTGTGGTGACTGGAATATTATTGGGCCTGTCTAGCTTCACTCTGATGCTTCTGTCAGCACCTGAACCAGGTGTGTGTGTGTGTGTGACGCTCACAGAGGGGGCGTGTCTACAGCGCCGGACTAAGAATCACTCCGCTGTGGTGAAAGCAGTCTCTACAGTCTTTTCCTTCTCATAGCGGTCTGGAACAGCTTCACACTGAAGTGGGTGCGTGAGTGGATTTCGTAGCGTGGCTCAAGCATTTTAACCAGATTTAGAAATCCTTTGTTTTCTACACCGGAGTGTCCCCGTCGCTGACAGACGGGAGTCTGTCAGCGACGGGGACACTTGGTGTCTCTTCACGTGTGTGGACATGCCGATGTTTTGCCGTTGTCGTGTGTGTCTCTTTAAATAACGCGTACATACTGTAACGGTTTCGTCCACCACCCTCATCCGTCATTATATGTTACAGGGAAGACAAAATGTCCCCAAACTTGCAACTTAAATGACGCCGCGGCTTCTCAAGTTCCTCCACTCGCCATGACGTCACCGTTAAATGCTGAGAGAGAGAGAGGAAATCGAGACCAAAAAGGAGGAAGGGATAGCACAGACATCGGGACCATCGCAGAGTCAAGGTAAAAAAGAGGAAACAAGAGAGCATCAGACTGGGGAAAAAAAGAGGAAATATGATGAAATTAATCTGAGTCTGGGCTTCACTTGGATTGGCAACGCAGATTCCCTAAAGCCACAGTGCGTGGTGTGCAGTGAGGTTCTGGCTAACAGCTATCGAAATTGGAGGAGTTACAAAACAGCCAAAAACAACTGCAGTCTCATTCATGTGTTGGGTCTATAAATGACTACATTAGTCAGTCATTAAATGTGATGCAATCTGCCTCTGAGCCTGTGCGTGTGTCCTCGCATCCGTATTGCTCTTTAAAAGTGACGCCTTGTGTAACTGAAAGTTATTGAAACTTTGTTGCAGTGTTTCAGGGCGTTTTCACACCCGTAGTTCGTTTGCTTTGTTCCGATTCAGGGATTAATATGATACAATGTTTCAGTTGCCCCTTTGTTCGGTTTGTGTTCACACTGCAACATTTAACAGCGGGCTCTGTTGCTTTTTTTTTTTTTATTAAGAGGGGGGGGGGTGCGCGAACCCGGTCGGAATGTAGAAGGGGGTGCGTGGCCTAAAAAGTTTGGGAACCGCTGGTCTAGAGGATGTAGTTTGTGAAAAATGAATATCGGTGGAACACAATGAGGTCCCATATGTGCCTTTATGAGACAGAGCTTTAGATCTTTAGCGTTTGTTGTCCAGACACATAATTGCTCAAACAGCAACAGGAGTTGTTTTGATGGAGAGCGTGGGGTCGTGTTGTGGGGGCGTGTCACTTCAGGTGCCGGTGAGCCAATGAAAAGGGATCCAGGAAAGCTTTTTTGTTGGAGGTATCTACTGACAAGGCTCTCAGAAGAACAACACTAGTCTTTTTTTGGTTCCAACCAACATTAGTATTGTGTAAAAATATACCCCAATAGTACTAACAAGGAATTGTGTTTCATTACGTATGTATAGTACTGTGTCGTGTAAGAGCTGCAGGCGGAGCTTTGTGTCATTTTTAGTCGCACCCTTCTCGTTCTCCTCGGCTTTTCTGAAGCTACCATTGTTATGCTAAACAGTAACATTTATCCTTGTGAAACAATCCCGTCTGTCACTCTGCCTCTGCGTTGTTCTCTTCTTCGTCTGTGGATGACTGCAGCAGTGAGAACAGGACGTCTCCGTCATAATCCTCCTGTTAGAGGACAGAGGGCACACTGGTCAGGGTGTGTCCTCTGTCTCTGGTCAGAGAGAATGAGTGGGGAATGCTGGGTAACGTCCACTTGTAGAAAGTGTTATCAAATTGTATAAAGTTTACATTTTTAAAGCTGTATTCATCTGCACGTCGTTCAATGCTGCTTCTGCTCAGCTGTCGGGCTCACACAGCTGCTAGCTAACAACACTATACTATAGGTAAGGTATAAAGTAAACTAAAGTCCCAGCGACCGTTCTGCTTTTAGATCTGAGAACCACTGGTTAGTGATTACTAAAGCTAACAGCAGGGACCACCCAAAATAAAACCTACCCGTAACGGTCAGCCATCTAACACTTGACAATGACAATAATTGCTGGTGCAGGGCTAGTTTACCCAACCGTATATCCCATCGTGTGGGCAGTAAAATGATGGCTGCAGATGCAATCTGGTACTAGCTTGTGCACGCGACTGGCTTGAACGAGCAGCATCAGAGATTGGCCAGAGCTGAGATACCTGTTCTCTAGGCGGTCCCTGTTAATTTATCAGGCCAGTGGATAGGAGAGAAATGGGCCTGGAGTCCAACAAATAGCTCCTGCGTTTTTTGTGCACTGCCGGACTCCCAATCGGTGTTTGATTGAAGAGGTGGCTAGTGAGAGACTCACTGAAATCTCTGTGGCTCCCCAGATCCTCTTCTACACTTCACAGTGTAGGCTGAATGTGAATGGAGCTCGTAGAGAATGAATTAACTCCACATCCAGGATTAAACCACCCTTTGAAGCATGGTCTGACCTATCTGGTTAAATCTGTAAAGGGTAATTAGAGCCTTGAGCCTTGTGGGAAATAACCCAATAACATCGTGTGTTTCCTGAGATGAATCCTGATGATGGAGAGTCTGGGTCATAACCGCCTGGGTGATATCTGAGAAGGCATTAGGCTTTCCCTCACTGACAGAACATGACTGACAGAACACGCTTTCGGGCGTTATATGACCTCTGGAACTTGCAAGGCAAATGTGGACCTGCTGCTCTCAGGTTCACTCAACCGATTTAGATGAAAACAGTCTCTGTCGCTCACCAGATCAAGCCATTAGTAGCCGCATGGTGCCAGCTGTGGAGGGCAGAGGTGTAATCTGTGCAGGTGACATCTGGCATCTCTGCTCGGGAATCTGTACGGCTCCAGCTGCTCCACGTCGGCCTATTTCCCAGCAGACGTTTGGGCATGTCACCGTAGGAAAAGCTCATGCTCTATGATGAAATACATGATATCTGAATTCTATTTAGATGCATGCTGGCATACGTGGACAACTTGGTGCCATTGTTGGTGTTATTGGTAACCAGGGCTAGCACTTAGTCACAGGGTCCCCATTCCATTTGTTTGCCGATTCAACATTGAATAGATTAAGGATATTTCAGTTACAATACCGTTATTGCTTTGATATAGAATAGATTCTCTGAGATCTAATGCGTCAAATTGTACAAGGAACCCTCTAACCTGGTGCATTATTAAAAGTATTGATGTTTACGAGTTGCTTTTACCAAATCATAAGCGGACATAATCATAAACCTGTCTTTTAGAAATATATATTAGTCAATTGATTAACAAGAGTAAACCCTTTGTTCATAAACAGAATGTTCTTTGAAGACAAAAATCAATTATATTGCCAAATAAATCCATCAATTTGTCAAATACAAATGTGGTGTGTGCCATGTGGTGAATTAGCTAGCAAGTTAACAAAGGTACTGAGAAGATTAGAACCAACAATGTGGGCTGTGTGCAAACCTAGGGTTTAAAGTGATCAACTCATTTATAAAAAATGTTTTGCGATGAAGAATAAATGGAGGTAGATGAATGGAATCAAATCTCCTCAGTTAGCGTGCTCAATTACGCTACGTCCCACATTGTTACAGCCAGCTCGCAAAAACACGAGCAAAAGGTGTACATTGTGTACTTTCCTTTAGGCTATGTGCTGGTTAACTGAAATATCAGACAAATATTCTTTTTTTTTATTATTATATTTAAATTTATTTCTTGAATAAAATAATGTCCTCTGGGCATTAACCCCTAGCATACTGCACCTGCAGCTTTGGTTGCCCTTGATACAACGCTTTTGGTGCTTGTTCGTCTGTTTAAAACAAAAGGTTTTCTTCGCTCGTTCGATGCTTTCAGTGTGTTTAGGCCTTCAGTCTCTCTTTCAAACTGTCAAACTACAGCTGGTGATTGTTAGAACAGTGAAAAGACTATCGGAGACGGAGTTTTATTTTGTTTCTGTTGAAGTGTTTTTCACAATTAAAAGTGAGATAGACTGACTCGTCTTGCCCATGGAGTCTGGTAGCTTTGAGGAGTGCATATGATGGCTGTTTCTTTTCACATCAAACTCTTTGAATGAAGGAGTTTATTTCGACACAACCAGAGTTGGTGATTGTTGGAACAGTGGAAGGACTATCAATGTTGGCGTTGAGTTTTTTTTCTTGTTTCTGTCGAGGTGGCTGGAGTTCATAATTGTGCTTTCTCTCTCCTCCTCAGGTGAGCCCGTCATTCCAGAAGAAGGTCCAGAATAAGATCAAAGATCTCCTCCAGCAGATGGAGGAGGGCCTGAGGACCGCTGACCCCCATGACTTCTCAACCTACACGGGCTGGACAGGTCTGTTGCCAGCACTATAAAAGTGTGCGCCTGTTCCTTGTGTCAGGTTTACTGATCCCCGGCGTACTATCTTCCCCACAGGCATTGCCTTGCTGTACCTCCAGCTGCACCGGGTGTCCCAAGAGGCCACCGACCTGCAGAGGGCACTGGACTACGTGAAGCGGACCATGAGGATCCTGAACGGCCGTAAAGTGACGTTCCTGTGCGGCGACGCAGGGCCCCTGGCAGTAGGCGCGGTGGTTCACCACAAACTGAACAACACTGCTGACAGCCAAGACTGCCTGTCCAGGTGAGCGGTTGTTCAACACGGTGCATCCAATGTGGACCACGTCACCTTCTTAAATGAGTAGCACCCAGGCAGCAACCTCCGGCTCTGCCGAGTGAAGCCAATGTGCAAGTGTCTTAAAACCTGCATTCTCTCTAGTGTTCTCCAGGGGGCGACTCCTCTGGTTGTATAGAAGTCTATGAGAAAATGACTCTACTTCTCTCTTGATTTATTCCCTCAGTAAACATTGTAAACATGAGTTTATGGTCTCAATCTCTAGTTTCAAGTCTTCTTCAATACAGCACGTCACTCCTCCGCACTCCGAATATGGTCACTTCTGTTTATTGGTTGCAAAGAATAACAACAATATGGCGACGGCCGTAATCCAAGATGGCGACGGCGAAATCACCGAACTCGAGACTTCAAAATGTTAGTCCACAAACCAACGGGTGACTTTACGATGACATCGTCCACTTCTTATACAATCTGCGGGAGCACCACAACATGCATTTCATGATACCGCTGCACATTTTGGCAAAACTCAAATGCAATGTAAATATTTCAGACAGTGGTAGATGCGGTTGGGTTTATTTTATGTTTGTCAGTGACTCTGACCGCTATCGCTCATCAAAATCTACATCTGCAGAATGGAAACAAAACGCTGCTCATTGCCCTTCTGTGTTCTGCATTTAACAATAAAACTGTCTCCTCTTAATCATTTACAATGCAATAATATACCTAATAATAGCTCATTTATATATCACTAACATCAGGATAAATTTGCAAAAAAAATAAGTGAAAGTGAGTCAATCATCACGAGCGCAGGGGAAGTTCCTTCACAGCGACATCCTGAGCTGCAGGGATGTGTTTTAGTGATGAGTACAATACTGAATACCTCAAAACATATTTAATAATATTATTGTGGCCAAGTACAGTCTGTGTGAAACACTGAGTTCTGATGTTTTGAAGCGTGTTTCTGTGTCATTAACGGGTAACCCCCGTGTGTGTGTGTGTGTGTGCGTGTGTGTGTGTGTGCGTGTGTGTGTGTGTGTGTGTGTGTGTGTGTGTGTGAGAGACCGGCAGGCTCCTCCAGCTACAGCGGTCCGTGCTGAGTCCAGACTCCGAGATGCCGGATGAGCTGCTGTACGGCCGCGCCGGCTACCTCTACGCTCTGCTCTACGTCAACAAAGAGATGGGAGCTGACACGGTGGATGAGAGCACCGTTACCAAGGTAACTCCCTTAGTTTAACAGTTACAGTCTCCATCTTTCATCAAGAAGTATTTTGAAGCACGAGCATATTGCTTTGTCAAGCAGTTCAGCACTAAGGGTGCTCTGATCTGGTTGTTTCGGGCCGGTCACCGACCGTCTCGGTGGATCTCAGGGTCTGTGTGAAGACCTCTGTGTAACTGTATGTGTTGACCTATTGTTAACAGCGGGGGGTTAGACGTGGCTATGAAACAAGAGGATCATTCCATCTGCCTGTGTGGGGGATGCTGAATATATTAACCATTTTATAAACCATTTTCACAACAAATTTTAAATAACTTGTGATTTCAATCGATCTCCTTAACGTGCGTGAATGAATCACTCTGCAGACGGTTTTCTTTGGATAAATAAAGCTCGACCAGAGAAGGATCAATAAGCAGAAAAATGGGACGATTGGCAGGCAGCATGTTCCTCTCGCTCTCGCTCTCTCTCATCAGCCTCTTTTCATACAGAGCTCCCTCAGTACCGCGGTGAAGAAGAACCAAACAAAGCTGGCTCAATGCTGCCCCGGTTGTGATTTGGGATGGCATGCTGGTGTGATGCGTAGTAAAACGTATACAAATATTGGCCGATAACGATCATTGGCCGATTAGGGGGGAAAATCCTATCGAATCCGAGGTTATCACGAGTTGCTCATGTCTCTGATTACACTGATATGTTGATAGCTGTTCTGTTGGAGGCTGACCACAGCGACATCAGCCACCACATGCCACCACAGGGTTCATTGTTGAGGCTGTTTTTTTACAGTTTTGTCACATTTGAGTTATTTCATAATTGCAAGCTTTGGTCTAGTTCTAGTCAACAGAAACCGAGGCTTCAGTCAGCATGTGTAACAGTCTTTGGCATTTCTGTACTGGAATTTCTTGTCACTTATTGGCCAAAATATATGCCGATACCTCAAGTTTACGTCCACTTAAGTGACTTCACGAGCAGAAGTGTCTAATTTCATCCCTTTTTTTTTTTAGTTCTCTTTGACTGTTACAGCTTGTCAGTTCATTTACAATCTGATAACTACTGTTGAGGAGGTATATACAGTTCTCTACATGTTGGCCAGGCTCTAATGTTCGTACATGCAGAGACGGTGTTTGAGTTTCTGCTCTTCCTCCATAGAAGAGGAGGGGAAACTGCTTGGAAGGTATCTCTAGACGGCAGGCTGCTGTAATAACCATCTGTTAGACATCGAGTTGGGACAAAAGTGGACGAGGACCAGGGCACAGAGGACACAAACGCATACAGTGGATAATAATCTCTCCACACTCTATTTTAATTATTTATTTAAACACACTCGCTGCAGAAAACTGCAGGGCTAGCTGTCCCCTTTTGGTGAAGTGCCAGGCCAAAACACATATACTGTGTACCCACACACACACACGCACACTCACACAGTGTGACAGAGGGGCTGAGAGTGTAGGCAGCAGCAGTGGGCTTACACGAGTTTCCAATAGAGGCTTTGTTATGACTGATGAAGGGACACGAATGTGAAGCTGTAAAGCTCCAGTTTCCCTGCAGCACCGCTCTGCTGTTCATATACCCGTCATCACCAACACACACACACACACACACACACACACAGCACTCTGCATGCTATACCAAACAGTGGCTGCGCCCCAGGGTGCTGTTTAGAGAGGTTTTGTTTTTTGTCCTCTTCGTCTTTTAAACTGTTCTCTCTGAAGCGTTGTGAGACTTTGTCAAGATATTGTCTCTTTTTTCATTCTCCTGCGTGTGCGTGTGTGATCAGCATTAGTTTGTCTTCTCTAGACATAAAAAAAGAGATGCAGTATCATCACAACTCTGCAAGATGCAAATATACTGTATACATATATGAAGATGAAATAGTGCTTTGGGAAAGGAAAGGTGCGTTTGAGGCGGGATGGCAGTATAGATGTATAGGAGTGAAGCGTTGTGTAAATGAACAGTTGGCGGGCTATAAATCTGCTCTGTCATTAAGGGAGGCAGTGCTGCTGCAGCAGAACAGTTTGCCTTTCTTTATCATTCACTCCATCTTGCCTGGGGACAACAAACTGCTGACTTCCAGCTGCAAGACATGCAACCATGCATACACATACATATATACTGTACCAGTGGTGGGCCGTGCGTTTCATACCTGGGCCTTCACTGTTGTCCTGCAGCTGAAATAACACCTTATAACCACATGATGGCCCCACAGATAATATCAGTTTCTAAGGCTGTAACTATGTAGGTATTAAATGTACGTACCGTTCGGTACGAGGCTTACAATACTTTTGAATAGTACTAGAGCATTTGGAAAATGCAGAAGCTTATATTCAGGAAAACATAATGTTTTCTGCGCTCATGGAGGACAGTGGTTCTCAGCTGGTCTGGCTGTGGGACCCACCATCACTCCTTAATGACAAGCCGCGGCCCAAAGAGATCGTCTTATGAATTTACTTTCACAACTTGAACATTGTACGTTCTGCTCTGCAGTGTCTTTCCTCGTCTCAGTCTCCTGTGTCATGGTGCATCGCACTCAGTCAGAATGCCAATATTTGATTGGCTGAGCTGCATCACGTGATGCGATTCACAACCCGACTAAGCCTCTGCTGTTAAGTTTTCACGATACCAATCATAGCACATTCTGCACCTCGCGGCAGACACTGAGCTGCACGTAATGCTGACGTCATTATAGGCGAGCAGGCGCTGATACGTCAAAGAATACGCCCAACATGTCAAACTAAAGATCTGATTGGTTGAAGAATGACAATCAACAATATCGTCCCCATTCACTTTAATCTGCACTGGCTGCAGGCCTCCGTCTGCAGGCCTCTGGCTCTGTTCTTACCTAGAGACACAGAGGTGAGATCTGATTGGATAAAAGCTCTACTTAAAACAAGCTGCACTGGAAGCAGAGCAACTGAGGAAGACAGGAGCTGTGCAATGAGAACATAAGATAATGGGAAAAATATTATTATAAATTATAATACATGTAGTGTATTTAAGAAAAAGTATTAAATTATAAAATAGATTTTTATTTTTTTAAATAGATATAGCTTTGTGATTCTGTTTAGGCCAGCAGAGAAGGCCTTGCAGGCCCTGACGGCCCACCACTGTACTGTACATATACCTGTATGTGTGTGTGTATGTATGAATGTTAAAAGCTAAACCTAATTAGATTTGCAGGTTTGATTGTGGCCTAAACTCTCTTTGGACATTCTGGCAAGACGTAGGAATTCAGTTCCTAGAAGGAGAACTAACATTCTGCCAGGACGCTGTCAGACCAGTCCTCTCCACTATAAAACCCTTTTCCTCCCACACCAATCCTCAGGTGGCAATGGCCATCGTGGAATCGGGGAAGAACATGTCGGCAGAGCAGAAGAAGACGGAGCGCTGCCCCCTACTCTATGAATGGCACAAGAAGCAGTACATCGGCGCTGCCCACGGCCTGGCTGGCATCTTCTACATGCTCATGCAGGTGAGTCCAGTGGCTGGTCGACGGTGTTGCGACGTCTTAGTCAAATTTGAACTGTGTGGTCTGAACAAATACTCAAATAGTTGATACATGCCATGATTTAGAAAGACTTGTGTTACGACGCTAATGCAGGCTAGTCAAATTTAGATGTATTTGTCCTATATATCTATTTGGATATTTGTTTCCAATCTTTCAAAACCGAGTATGTGTGTGCGCGTGTGTTTGTGTGTGTGTGGTTCCTTTAGTGGCTAGCCAAACACACCGTCCACAACAATAAAAGTGAGCAAACTGTTCCCCCCGCTGTGTCTCTGGGACACAGAGTAGCAGTCTTATCCCTAGCGGCGCCGACCAGCCGGGGGACTGTTAGGAGTAGAAAGGGAGCAGGCAGCAGGCGGTCGATTGCAGTATAAAAGGTGTTTTGAGAAAGTGAGTGAGTCACCAAAACTGCAAGAGGGCCTTGAGCGTGCAGCATGATGCAGTTTGCTGCGGCATTCTGGTACTTTGTTTGCCAACTTTTTAAAATGAAGTGGATGTCATTCAGGTGGTTCCGGTAAACACCAGAATGTGTTCCAACCCTAATTCTTTCATTTCCCCTTTAAAGAATGTCCACATTCAGTGGCCATGAGGTGGTTATGAACCAGCTCATACGACGTGTTGTCAAAAGTCAAATCAAAAGTCCGCCTGCTGGGGCTCTCTGTGCCGGCTTCATTTGAGTTGCCGTGACCACCGAGTGTGGGCGTCCTGTCTTTTATCTGTTGGTTGTGTGTTAACTCTGACGGAGAGGACCAGCGATAATTAAAACTATCTCTCTTTCCAGCCGGGAACAAAGGTCCACCCGAACGTTCTGTCGGAGCTGATCCGTCCCAGCATCGACTACGTCCGCCACAAGAGGTTTCGCTCGGGGAACTTCCCGTCGTCGCTGAGCAACGAGAGCGACCGGCTGGTTCACTGGTGCCACGGCGCGCCTGGTGTCGTCCACATGCTCATCATGGCTTATAAGGTGAGACCTGCTCATGCATTGTGCCGTGTGGTCAAAGCTCTCGCTCTGGGAAACCACCCTGGTCCGACACTGACACCTCGTGACCAGGCTGTGAAATGGACGCTATATTCAGAAATGTGGTCAAATCAAAACCGTCTGAAAAGATGATGGAGCACAAATACGCCCCTCCTACACACCGGCTATCTTTTGTTTGAATAGCATGGCCGTACATACACACACAGACACACACTGCAGTAATGCATCGTAGGCTAATTTCTTCTTTTCTTGGCACATTAGCAGCTAATGGGCTACTATCTTGGCATCCCCATTCTTCTCACTAATACAGAGAACAAAGCACAGTGGAAGACACAATCTCTTCATCACTGTCTCACTATGAACAGAACGCAGGAGATCTGTGATGTACAGTGAACCTGAGGCTGCATGGTGGGAGCATGTTCATAATACTGTTGGACATGTGTGACTACAGAGAGAAGTTCCAAACTGTTAAAGCTTTGTAATTGTCTCAGACTCGCGTAACGCTGGCAACATCGGCGGTAGCGCAGGAAGACATGGAAAGGCTGCAGGGAGTGCCCCATCACTCTTGTTGCTATGCAACACAGAGCTTGTCGCTGTACCGGCTATGCGACTCATTCGCTGACCTTAAAGTTCCCGTGTATGATGCATTTCCCTTATGAAACAGGTCTCGTCTTTTAATGAGATTAATCCAATAATCGGCCGCACTGGAGCCTGCGCTGCCGCTGTGAGGGGTTCTGCATAAACGCACAGAACTTCAAATCACAAAGGGGATCATATCGTTTCAATACAGTACATGGAAAAGAGGGAGTTGGTGAGAATTCGACTTGAAGAGGACTCTGAGGCAGCTGAAGAGGCGTCATCCCAATTTAAGATGGTCTCGTTCAAGAGCATCTCACAGTGAGTGCTTCTGTGGTTTGTTCCATTCACTGGAGATGTTAGGAGTCAGTATCGTGATCCACCGTGGCATGCTTTGATGGATCCGTATGGGCTAAAATAAAGCCGATAATAATTGATCCTCTCCTTCCTAACAGCTGCAGCGTTTCACAGAGAACGGACCGAGTGCTTCTGCGGTTCCGACAAATCCAACAGAGTGACGAGTCTTATTTCTTATTTGGGAGACGACTTCTTCCAGTTAGACCTTCCTTCACGTTATAGTAATAATTTAAGTTGGTCAGCTTTAAATCAGGACCTCCAGTGTTTTGATCAAGTAGCTTGTGACAGTGAAGAAGTGTGAGATGGATATAGGTGAAAATAATCGGATCAGATGCCCAATGCAAAAGACTGTGATCGAGATCTGGGCCAAAGAAGCTTCCTTATTATTATTATTATTATTATTATTATTATTATTATTATTATTATTATTTACCTTAAGTTGTGTTTCGGGCTGTAACTGTCACTTATTTCCATTGAAAATGTTTTGTATTTTTAGTTTGAAGGATTAGTCTTTCACCACAATAGTTGATATTAAATGTCCTTATTGAAATCAGATCCACTTTTTTTTTTTTCGGATGCAACTTGTTTCCTGCCTCTCTGCTTGTCTTTACATGACACAGCAGCTCCATGAACACAGGCTGCTGCTTTTCAAAGTCCTGCTTCCTCTTGGAAGCCCTCGCAGACCTCACACATGTCTGACAGGTCGACTCTCTTCTGCTCTGCAGGGAAGGATGCAACACACCGACCAGCCTGCCGGCAAGGTTCCTTCTGGTGTCTCGCACGGCCTCAATGATACAAGGACTCATTCTGGTTGTTTAGGTCAATGCCAAGATATACAATTATTGTTGTCTGTGCATTCGCCCTTTGGTGTAATATCTCAGAGAATGGATTGCGGCTGCTGAATTGCCCCGCCTCAAGGTCCAATTCACAGAAGACACCATTAATGATCTTGCAGTGCAAACGTGCCCATAAAGTTTTGCAGCCGAGTGCAATTTTCCCTTTTTTTACAGATGTAAAGTGAAGAAATTATTTGTTTATTTACTAACCTCATTTTTTTTAAAGGCTCTGCAACAGCCGTGGGAGGAGGGATTATGTTCTGGGCTTCGTCCGTCCGTCCGCTCAATTCTCATGAACGCAATATTTTAGGAGCTCTCAGATTTGGCGCACACGGTGAACTGATTAGAACTTGAGGGCCAAAGGGCCAAAGGGCACCGTGACCTCACAATTCACATTTTCACACAATCTAAGAGGATCAAATGACAGTTTTGGACAGACATGGAAGTGAACTGCAACTTGACTAGTTGGTGGAAGCATACAACCACGAGGCAGAAATTCTCATGTATTTTCCAAAATGGCATGCAGGGGAGCTTTATCCATTTAGTTTTTTTCTCACAGCATCCCAAAATATATGAGCGCTGTAACTCCATTTTTGTGAATTAGCCTAATTTCTGTGCCAAATATCTGCAAATATAAATACGTGCAAATAGCACAGAAGCACTGAGAGCTCGTGCACTTTGAGAATTGCACGTTTCTTTTATTCTTAATTGTGCAGGTTTTGTAAATTTGAACCGAAATATAAGGAAACAAGCGGATAAGACAACTCCCAATCCAAAGTGGACAAGTTGTTTAACAACATTATGAATTGTTATGGGCGCTGACGCCTTGCCATGCATTTAAAGTGCCAGTGCATTTTGACAGTGGTTGTTGTGAGCTACTCCTTTGTCCCAAGTGTGACTAATGGTTTGCCTTCATGCGTGTCTCCCCAGGTGTTCAAAGAGGAGAAGTACCTGAAGGAGGCTGCAGATTGCGCTGAGGTGATCTGGCAGCGGGGCCTGCTCAGAAAAGGCTACGGCATCTGCCACGGCACCGCCGGCAATGCCTACGCCTTCCTGTCCCTGTACAAGCTCACCCAGGAGAAGAAATACCTGTACCGCGTCTGCAAGGTAGGAACCAAGTTTTGGGCTGCTTTTGGAGGAGCTAAAAAACCACCGGCAGCTATGTGAAGTCTGGGTCATGTCCTCAAGTGATGTCACTTGACTCAGCGCCGTTTGGGTCTGAAGACTACAAATTTGAGAATGACAAAACTCCGGAGGTGTGGAATCAGAAATAAGTGACCTTACCAGACCTCTGCGGCCTGTGTGGCTTTGAAACACGTTTGGCAGACGGGTCTCTGTATGTCAGTGGGCTTTCCTTCACTGTCTGCAATATAGCCAAAGTACTTCCAGATGATACTTCTGGCATCTTGTTTTCCAACAACCTGAGGGCGGTCGGCAAAAGCTCCTGCATGTCTCCCCTGTGATCACTCGTGTGCGCTCTGATCGCGCGCTATTTTGATAATGTATCGATACTAAAAATATGCAGTATCGTTTTTAACGTACAGGTACCCTTTTAGTATCGATACACCGTGAAACCCTACTGTAATGTACAAACTCGCTGCCTAATATATGTGTGATTCCCAAATATCGATTTTAGGTGCTGGGTCCGGATGCAACTGCGTCTGGGTACGGATCCGGACCGCGGTCCGCCAGTTAGAGACCCCTGGTCTACTGTATATTGATGGGGTTGCATCATTTTACAAGCCTCCTTCCCAAAATCTCAGCAGTAAAGCATACGAGTGTCACGTTGTCCGCAGCTTAAAGAGAACCGATGTCTTGTTGCTGAGATAAAGGACACATCATGTGTTGTTGGTGGCACTGACCTAATCAAGCCATAACTTGATGCCTCATTTTATTTCTTCTCTTTGGCATATTCTCAAACGTGTATGGTTGATCGTTGCATTGATGTCTATAAACACATTGATATTGCCTTCCTCCTTCCAGTTTGCCGAGTGGTGTTTGGCCTACGGGACCCACGGCTGTCGCATCCCAGACAGACCCTACTCTCTATTTGAAGGTACCGACTATTAATCATGCAACTTTTCCACCACACCGATTTCAAATGGGCTTTGACATTTTGCTTCCCTTTCAAGAACCCCCCACTTTTGAATCAATGTAGTAGCGGGCCTGCAATTTG